>JZLH01S0096857.1:16191-28895 GCA_001188425.1 Eucidaris tribuloides | reverse complement strand
ACATCTGTCATCTGGAATAATAGTTCTGATGTATTTGAAACACATGTATACAGAAAATCAGGATTCTGAACAAATTGTGTAACTGGTTCTAAATCAAGTATAAAAGTAAGGAAGTCTGCTTTTAAAGTTGTGTCGTGAAGTTTAGAAACTTTCAGTACATGTACTTTCTTCTGTTGAACAAATTAAAGATACTGTATCTCCATAAATATTGCCTGAGGTATGTATTGCTTGCAATTCAGCTATTTGTCTTGATAAGGTAATTGAATATGTGCATTTAACTTTATTCTGGCTAAACGTGCATAGTATACATGATACCAGATCAGAGAATCGAACAGGAATATTGAGGAATCTACATGCTTGTAGGATGGACAATAATGTACTTCCTTGTTTGTGGAATACATTAAAAAGTGTGTATATTAATCATGAAATGAGTTTCTTGAAACTGATCCCACAAAGATGGCTTTAATAAAATTTGCTAAAGATCAGATGTGGCATGCTGTTAGTGACCAGGAAACCAAGAAATTTATATTTTTTGATTTAAGTGGCAAGGTAAGTATTGTAACATATGAAAGCAGTTTTGATACAAATAGTAGAGGAAAATCTTAGACAAATATTGGACTGTGCAGAGGAGGTTTATTTTCTCAATCTTAGATCAACTACTTAACCCACTGAAAATGGTTTGACTACTGCTACAACATGCAAACCGTTAGAAACAGTTATTTCAACATTTCATCAATGTGTGTAAATACAGCTGAGCTTTTTCTTTCATGCTAGGAGCTGAAATGCTGTAAAAGATCCATAGTTTAAGTAGCCTGCTAGTAGAAAGCTAACAAATCGAAAGTGACAATGGCCCAAAATTTAGTCTGAAGACACATATTTCCACAAAACTAATGGTGGAAGTCAAATACATCCCAGAACAACCAATCATAAATCACTACATGCAACCCATACAATGTTCCATCTAAGGGCATTTATATTTTTAAAAACTGAGCATTTATTTTGGAATGCCCGACATTTCATGCACTAACCCTGACTTCAACCCTAACCCTAACCCTAACCCTGTCCCTAACCCTAACCCTAACCCAAACCCAAATACATGAAATTTGCTTCTAACTGGGTTATGCAGCGTAATTTGGCATAAAATAGTGAAAGGTAGCATATAACTTGCCAGGTACTAAGTTGTGATCTTTGAGCTTTCAACTCCAAAATCTAATTGGTTCATTGTTTTATCATACTTCATACTCAAACTCAAGTTACACTGAAATTTGATTAGCGTTTAAATTAGGATAATAATGAGCCCACATCAGACATGTATAAGGTCCTGTCACCTTTGAGCTTCAAAATTTAATCAGTTTAGTTTTGCATCGTAGGTCAAAGTTGACTCCAGTTTCAAAATCTGGTAATGGACGAACAGACAGACAACCCCAAAACATGTGTGGAGGCATAAACATCATGGCACAAACCTCTTAAAAACATAAGACAGGATAGGGGTTCTGAATGAAATCACTAGACAGGCCAGAAAATTATGCAAAATCAAGATGTGGAACACTTCAGATTAGTTTCGTGCTGAAGGAGGGCATGCTATTCAAATTAGTATGATTATCTTTGAAAAATGCTATGCATACCAGTACAATTTGGTCTATCACCATCTAGTTCATAACCATCATTACATTTGCAGCTGTAGGATCCTTCCGTGTTAGTACAATTGCCGTTAGTTGAATCACAAGGGTAGTCATCTCCTGTACGAGAACACTCATCCTCATCTGCTTGTAAGAGAAAGTATTAAAATACGTTGCAGAGCTATATCCACATAGTTTATTTTCAAATATACTCTGTCAGCATGCAATATCTAAATGTGCATATAACATTTGTATGGACGTAAGCTGCAATATAGAATAAAGTGTCAAAGTATGGCAATTGGATTTATCCTGATTCAGATATTATGTATAAAAACATGCCGCCAATCTTGTATTAACCAAGAAAACAAGTTCGCATCCTACATTCTGCATGCAAAATAAAGTAGTTTATTTCCATTTCAAACCACTGTACAGACGTGTCACTTGACACTTGAAACTTGTCATGATGAAATGGTTGACCAGTCTGTTTTCCTTGTTTGCATAGAGGGAGCATTATCATACAATTTTTATCAGTAAGCGTGCAGGACATAATTAATGAACCCTGTGTCCACACCGCTATCACCTGTATTGCATGATTTGGATAAGAGTAATACTACAGAGCTAGTAAAAAAAAATGTTTCAAGCACAAAAGAGGAAAAGAAAAAAATTACAAGAGGTATGATATATGTGCATCAGCATAAACAAGTTTGAAACAGAAGACTGTGGAAATGAAGAGAAGATTTGACAATCATATCTATATGGCGAGCTGCAGCTAGAAGAATCAAAGAGACTAGGAGAGATACACTACGGCTGAGAAAGCCAAGGAAGAGATAGAAAAAAGCTGGCTGTAGAGAAATGGCAAGGATGAGAGTAGAAATTACATACTTGTTATTCATATGTACTGGAGGTACATGCATATAAGCAGCATATAAAGAAGTGTTTGCATGATAATACATTTATGAGAATTTTGCAATTACAGTGTTCTAGTGAATACATAATAAAAGTAACCACCTTGGATAATATTTCTGAAATTTCGGGTGTATTTACATTAAAACACAGACAGGAAATCAGGATTCTGGACAATTTATGTAACTGGTTCTAAAGCAAGCACAAAGTTGAAGAGGTCAGCTGGGAAAGTTTTGATGAAAGACTTGATCCTTGTTATGAAAAGTATGAATGGAAATTGATAACTAGAAGTGTGATAATGATGACAGCAACAATCAGTACTTTCTTCTGTTGAATAGATTAAAGATTATCTCTTCCAACGTGGATATACATGTTCAGTGTATGCATATCATGATTTATGTATTGTAAATATTGCCTATAAGTATGTACTACACGCAATTCAGCTATTTGTCTTCAAAGTAAATAAAAAATTTGTGTGCATTTAACTTTATTATGGCTAAACATGTAGTATACATGATGCCAGCAGTGAATTGGACAGGAATATTGACGAATCAAATGTATATAAGTACATGCTCATAGGATGGACTATAATGCACTTCATTGTTCATGGAATACATAAAATACAGGAAGTGTAAGTATCAATCATTAAATGTGTTTCTTAAAACTCAACTCGTAAAGATGGTTTAATAATTGCTGAAGATATTTCAGCGAGAGACATGGCATGCTGTTAGTGACCAGGGAACCAAGAAATTTACGTTTGATTAAAGTGGCGAGATAAGTACACAGCAAAACAATGTTGATACAAAGAGCAGAGGAAAATCTTAGAGAAATGTGCAGACTGTGCAGAAGTAGGTTTATTTCTTAATCTGAGATTATCCGAGAATGAAGATGGTTTGACTAATGCTACAATATATGCAAACTCTTAGAAAGAGCTATTTCAACCATCACAATCAATGGGTTTGAATGCAGCCAAGCTTTTTTTTTATGCCAGAGGGGCTGCAATGCTGTGAAAGAACCATGGTTTTAGTGGCCTGCTAGCTGAGAGGTGAAACAAAAGAAAGTTACAATGGCCCAAAATTTAATCCATTGTCCCAGCTTTTCATAAAACTAATGGTGTAAGTCAAATAATTCCAAGAACAACCATTGATAAATTACTACATGTAAGCCATGAAAGTTTGATCTGATGCCGGTAATGATATTGTTAAATGTTTAATGTTGTTAAATTTTGATGCAACCTTTAAGGGTATGCACAAATGAACTAGAGCAATTCAAGTCTGCAGCGCAGCGATGGGGGTATGCCTCCCACCCCCGTCCAATTCTAAACTTTTGATGTATGGTCCTGGCATTGTAACTTTGACCGTTCTACAGTACTGTAACATTTTCATTTCATGTGCGCCTCATAATACATTACTTCACTCAATTAATTCAATACTTGATAAAGCTGTTCTCAATATGATATTCCGTGGTTAAATATTAAGTATGGCTCCTATGACCTTAAACAAGTATTCTCGATCCTTTAGCCCAAAAATATTGATCGATTTTCACTGTGCTAAAATGATAACCTTTTTAATATAAACACTTACATGTACTTCACCCAGTACGATCAATATCCGATAAGCCGGTTCTTCATGCTATCGATCCTTGGCTATAAGACACGATAGTAATAGGTACCAGCATTCGTGACTTTACCTTTGACCTTTCTAATAAACACCATAGAAATCTGATTGTTTGCTCATTGATTCTTCGTATAAACTAGCATACTCTTCCGCCCCAGAGTTACATTGAAAATCAACTGGACGTGTTCTTCAAGATACTCTCCATCGTGTCACATACTCACACCAAAATCAGACATTTTTAGACCCGGTGACCTTTGACCTTTGCAGCCTCTCCTAAATGCTAATCAGTTCATTGGTGCCTCATTAACATACCTTCACCTACCAGCCGCTCTCAAGTAATCGCCTACTGTAAAGTATACCGTTTTCAGTAACGAGCCCCCTAATCGACATACGTTTAGGTCTGTGTGACCTTTTTGACTTTGACCTTTCAGCTCAAAATCTAGTCAAGTACATTTGCTGCCTCATAATACATCACTTCACCCCAAGTTACTTGACATACTTCACCGATTCACGCCTGTTCTAATTATCGTCGTAACGAAGCCCAAATCAGACCATTTTTTAGGGCCCGGTGACCTTTGACCTTTGACCTTTGCAGTCTCCAAAATATAATTCAGTTCATTTGGGTGGCTCATAATTACATACTTCACCCAAGTTACATGAAAATTCACTGGGGCGTCTCCCAAGTTATCGCCGGGCGTACACCGCCCGGACCGTGCCAAAAACAAGGCCCTTAACTCGTTTTTTTTTTTCACACGCACTGGTGTACACATACATACAAAACTGAACTATCGGTGAGCATGTACACTCGGGACAAAAATTAACAACAACAATATATTTTACTTAATACTTTTTAAAGCGCGAAGCTTAATACATCACTACTCTTCATTGCCCGGGGAAAGATCGTGGCCAGCATCCTGCAGCATCTGCGACAATTACAGCCAGGAAGCTGTGTCCCTTGTAAAGGGTAACGAAGGCCAAATAAGACATAGTTTATGCCCCGATGACCTTTGACCTTTTGACTTTAGAACTCCGTGAAATGCCAATCAAAATTATTTGGTAGCTTCATTTCTGAATACATACTTCCATCTAAGTTACGATGAAATCCAACTGGCCTGTTTCAAGTTATCGGGAGTAACGGCCCCCAGAGAAATCAGACATATTTTAGGCCCAGGTGACCTTTGACCGTTGATTTCAGCTCCAAAATATAATCGATTCAGTTGGCTGCCTCATAATACATACTCTCACACAAGTATACATTGATCAGATACATAAGCGAATTTGCGTTCTCAAGTATATCGTGTAACGAGCCAAATCAGACATTTTTTAGGCCTGGTTGACCTTTGACCTTTGACCTTTGAACCTGTCAGCATCCAAAATCTAATCAGTTTTCATATAGCGTAGGCTCATTCAATTATATTTATATCATCCAAGTACATGAACAATTCAAACTGGCGCGGTTCTCAAGTTTTTATCGCTATATATTATTTCCAAGCGAGTTAACGAGCCCAAATTCAGACATATTTTAGGTGTTGTGACCTTTGGACCTATTATGACTTTTCAGCATCCCAAAATCTAATCAGTTTTCATTCGGTGCCTCATTAATACATATATTACGAAAGTTACAATTAGATACTTCGCCAGACTGGCCGTTCTCAATAGTTTATTCGTGATTATTTGGCGGTCAATGAGCCCGGTTACTGAGCCAACATCAACATATTTAAGGCCCCGGCTTGACCTATTGACCTTGCTTACCTTTTCACAAGTCCTTTCCCAACAAATCATAATCAAGATTCATTGAGGTGCTTCATAGTACATACTCGCCTGTACCTAAGCTTACATCAACATCCCCCCAAGGACCTAATTTAATTATTTGGTATCATTGACCTTTTTTATTATTCGGGAGGTCTCAAGTCTATGGGCACGACAAAATCAATTTAAATGTCTTTAAACTTCCTGCTGTGACGAGGTAAAACGCTAATCTCGTAAACGATAATCAGACATGTAAACTAGGTTATAACGGGAACGGAACGGACGGACAACCCGAAAGAATGAATGATCCAGGCTAAACTTCGTTGCGGACGGCATTAAAACAAGCCTTACGGTCAGGGTTTAGTCTTGTATCACTGTGTAAATTTAGTCTCACTCGACTTCGCACATTACCCCCTTAACATTGGATTGTCAAGCCTGCACAGAATTGTGCACCACATTTGCTCAATGAAGAATATTCCTGGCCCATTTGTCTGCTAGGCATACAGCAGGGATGTAGTCAAGGCCAGCCTTGAGGCCATATTTTGCCGGCCTTGGTCTTGGCCTTTTACTGAGTCAGGTGTATAAAGTCAATGGGAAAAATGTTTTTCCAGTGGCCTTGTGACTTTGAATGGTCAGCCTTGACTCCATCCCTGGCATACAGGAGCTAAATCATTCACAAATGACTATCTCAGTCCTGTCAGGTACCCATTTATACACCTGGGTGGAGAGAGGTAATGCAGATAAAGTGTCATATCCAAAGACAAAAAACGCCGCATCAGGATCCAAACCAGGGACCTCATAATTGGGAAGCCACTGCCTTATCCACTAAGCCACTATACCTCCTGTAGGTGCAGGCACATACCACCAGCCTTTATACAGTATGAGTGCAAACAGTTTACAGTGTATTGATCTATTGAGAACATTACGTACAGTACACGTATGTATTGCGAGCCTTAATCTCTAATTGGACGATATTGAATAATGGTTCACAGCGAGAAGAATTCAAACCAGATGATGAAAAATAATATGAGAGTTTTTCTTTATGCATGTTTCAGGAACCAATCTAAGTTTGGCCGATTGTCATTGTATGGCATCTTCCCAAGAATATGAAGGTAAAATCTTGTAAGTATTGCTTAAAATGAATCTCACCCACTGGGCACCTATTACTTTAAGGCCTTTCCAGCATTATACCCAAAAATTAAGAAATGCTGTTACTCATTACAGAATGAAATTGTGAAAGATTTTCAGTGGTTGGTAATTTACAATAACCAATGCCATAGCAGTGTGCAGCAGAGCACATTTAAAACATGCAGAACACCATCAGCAATGGTTGAAACTCTCACCTGTACCACAAATAGCACCTGTCCATCCAGGAGTACAGGTACAGTTAAACTCATCAGTTAAGTCATTACATGTACCTCCGTTCATGCATGAGTCTGACATACAGTCCACTATATCTGTTTTGAATTAAATTTGGCATTGCAACTTTACATGTAAATGACATGAGGCAAACACGATAATAATGATTTCTACAGAAATATTGAATACAGTGGATGATCTTACTGGTGAAAGATATTCCTGTCACTACCTAAGACAAGGTTCAAGATCTTACCACCATTTGACTGACAAAAGTGTGAAAAAAATATTTAAAGGGGAAAATTACATGTTAAAAAGATACTTTAGGTCATTTGTAGGGTAAAAATAAATGTATTTTCAGTTTTTGAAACATAGAACCTTGTATCTTTCATACTTTTTGAGGAAAAAGCAGATTTATGGCCATTTTGGGGCAAAAAATGGCCATTTTGGTGTGACAAAATTTTTCCAGGCAACACTTAATGGCTTGTATTTCCAAATCCGATTTATTCACTCTTTTTTTGATTTGTTTTCATTAGTTCTAGGCATATTCTTGCGTGCGGACTGTTTTTGCTGTAATTTTACTACTATCACTTTACATGTGGCACCACGACATTCTTTGCCTGCAAATGATACCCCAAATAGCCATTTTCAGAGTTGATGCCTTTTTAACCGCTATAACTCTGATAGGAAGAGGCTAGAATGGCTGATTTCCCTCCGTTTTATGCAGATTTAATTGGCTTCGCGTTATTTAGGATTTGTTTTACTTGTGAAATGAAAATGGGCAGAAAACTTAGCCTAAAATGCTACCCAACCCCACGTGTTGAAAAGAAATCAGGCATTTGTTACAAAAAATATTTCAGCGAAAACATCACTGCACGACCCGAAATATTATCAATTATGCCTCAATTTCACTTCCCATCAGTGATTGCATTTACTGCTACCGTGCCCTGCATATCTTTTTTCAACTATTTTTTTTACAGTTTTTCATTTCTGATTTTGGACCCAACATCATGCAACAACACCACTTGTACAATCGACTCAGAACTATCCACCTTTTCTTATGATACTTTTGTGCCAAAAATGCATGTGCCATAACTCTCAGTGTTGTTGGCTATGTCTTGGCTAGCTCAGCACCTGTCTGGTTGTAAGCAGCCAACTTTCAGCCGGAATGCGTTGCATAATAAATGTGTATTTTATATGGAACTGCGGGTTTCTGAAAGGCAATGTGCCCTAGTCTGCCTTTAGACATGTCATGTAGCATTAACTGTCTCTTATATTGCCATAAGAAAACCTACTATCTTTGGTCACTGCTCTGCATGATACCAGAGTTTTGATTAACAGCGTAAAGTAAGTTTTGTCCATGGGGTTAAAGACAGTCGGAGAGTGGTGTACTATGGACGTCAAAGTGCATGGTCTAGAACGGAGTACTATGTCAGTAGCTTCATGCAAATACCCACAAAAAATTATGACATTCTAAAAACAAAGGGCTTTTTGCGATTCTGACTTCAGAGAATTCAGCACAAAATTTCAGTCTAGAAAAACGATATTCTTTTATTATGAAACTAAAGTTCATATTTTGGGCGTATTTGGCCAGTCAAATAGTGTGAAGCTGTGAACTTGTCCTAAGACCAAATTGCTTGAAATACACACATGTCTAATTATGCTGTGAATGAAAATGATTTTCTGATAAAAAATTATGACAAGTTACATTAACTTCAGTAATCTCTACATAAAATTTTGATGAAATTTGAAGGAACAGTTTTAGGTTCTCAGAATCATTTGCATAGCCTCCTACATTGCTTGATGGATTACTAAATGTAGAAAATGCAAACCAATTGCATCAATATACTAAAACACAAAACAATGGGTCAAACAGTCTCATTGACTACAGTTATTGAATTAACTTTTTTTGACCCCGGCAGTCCAGTGGATGCACGTTTCTGAATTGCGTTATGTACTTTTATGTGTCATATGATAACTTGTATTTTGTACTTTTGATTTGCCGAAATAAATAATAATAATAATAATAATGTGTTTTCTTAGAAATTAATATGTGCATGGTAATTTTTGAGCAGGCATTGTGGCAATGATTTTCATGTGACTTAGAGGGTTTTGCTCAGTTTGAGACCTGTTACAGTGCTTGTCTATATGGGTGTAGCGTGTAGAAATGAACGTTGGAACTGAAATAATGATGGGAGATTTACCCCTTGGGGACAACGGGCTTGCACAAAAGCACAGAATATGACACATTCAGAGACGACTGGCTGCCACAGAAATCCCAGAAAATATTCTAACCTTTTCACCTAAACTAAGCCCTACAAATGACCCTGTACAATTACATACACATTTTGACCTGAATAAATTAAGAAAATCATTTCTTGGTGTGATATGTACTGGGCTTCTGTACAAGACTGTCATCCCCAAAGGGTTAATTAACTTAATGTAGAAAACTCAGGACACAAAGACAACTGAACAAGATGAAGTCTGGTAGTGCTCTGATTTAATCCAGTGCTGCTTCTTCCTGTTACTTCATTGTATTTTTGCATCTCCTGAGTTCTGTTCCTGTTATGTTGCAGTTGGGCAATTCCGCGAAAAATGTTACCCGAGCTCAAAATCATGAAATCTGTAATAATTCCAATAATATATGTGCTACAGTGATGAATTTAGTATCATACAATAGAACTCATTGAACTCTTTAATTTGAGTGGTATTTGAATATATTTGAAGTATATTTAGACATATTTTTCTTCAAAAAACCCATTTTCTGGCAAAATTTTCTTATCTTTTTTGAAAAATGTGCAATCTTTGAATCTCATTATTTCACATTCAACAGCAATTCAGAATTAATTTATAGTAGTTTATAGTTAAGAAAGGACCAAAAATGACTAATATTGGCTTTACATTAGTTATCAAATGCTTTTAAGTATAAATATAAGGGCCTAAAAAAGGGGTCCAAGGTGTAATGTCCGTAACATTAAAAATGTAATGTCCGTAACGCTACATTTATGGTCCTGTATGGGATACACTGAAGCTGTTGTATCTAATTATTATCCTACAACTTAAACAGGTCCTCAGCACCAATTTCAAAAGAAAATTGGCTTCAATTCATGCTTAAGCTCACAAAATTTTCGACAAATGCGTTGGTAGGTAAAAAGTCATGTCCAAAAAATGTAATGTCCGTAACGGCAAGCATTATGTGTGATAACTACCAAATGATGAATACAAACTACTTCAAATTTAAACTGTAAACAGTTCAGGGTGACCTGTGTGAGATTACCACAATTAGGTTCAGAATGATAATGATGATTTCTAGAAATAAGCCCCCAAAGTTGCAAAAAAATGTCTGAATGTAATGTCCGTAACGCTGGAACTGCCCAGTTGCTGTATATTTGTGTTGAGAATGATTTCTGTTCAACTACACACACAACACCTCAGTCCCACAAACAATCTACAACCCTACATGGGTAGAGCTACTTTATAAGTTTATTTGCATTACATCATGTCACAGATAGGACATTCCACCAGTAAAGCTGTGTCGAAATTGAGACGTTTCAGCATGCGCAAGAAACCACTCAGTTCAAAAGAGAAAGGTACAAATCCAGTGTGTTAGTCAGCTGTTAACGAATGTGATACTTGCATTAATGTGGAATTTGCTTTTCTACTCCCTGTCACTACTAATGACAAAATGAAGATAATAGTGTTAATTTTTCTATTCACTTTTTCAAATGAGAAACAACTTGTATCCAGCTACTTCATAAAATAACTAGGCAGTACAACTCACCTTCGCTACAGTTTGTTCCCGTCCATCCTGAAGCACAATTACAAGTTGCTTCATCCCCAGATACTACACAGGTACCTTCATTCTCACAGATCAGACTATCACAGGGATCTGAGGAAAAAAAATTAACAAATCAAGGTGTTAATCAAAGACATCAGCACGAGAAGCAGTAAAGTGACATTGAGCATACACTTTGGCATTTAAAACTATTTTACATCAAGTCTGTTTTTAAATGAAATACTTTGGAGAACAGTTCACCCTGACACATCCATTTTTTCCACAGTTCCATCTGGAAGGAATCACTACAGTTTGGTGAATCACAAAGAAATACAATGTGAGACAACTGGCAGTGTAAAAGTCCAATTTAGTTGACTGCGGGCTGAAGAAAGCAAAAATTTACATATTGTGATATATGCAATTCTTTTTTCATGTGTTAGTTTTAGTTTTTTAGTTAGTTTTGGTAAATAGTCAATATTGTTTTGGAAAGATGTATACTGTTTTATTAAAGATAGAATGAATAACATGAAGTCAGTTGAATTAATTGAAAAAAGGTTTAACTCAGTAGATGAGAAACTCATGTTTTTTAAGGAACATATGACATGTAACCTGGCTAATATGAAGTCCCCAGTTCACCATTTTCTGTCTTTTCATGGGACAAAAGGCAAATATTCATTATCTGGGTCACATAAAGGTCTGTAACATATGTGCACACTATGCAGCATAGGCAGGTGAAACAAATGGGGGTAGTAGGGACCCAATGGCCCGTATTCTGAAGTCGGGTTTAAATACCTTCAGTCTAAATTTAGACTCGAGTTTAGTTAAACCACAGTTAAACCCGAACTCCGGTCTAAGTCGGGTTTTACTCCATTTCTGTTTCTGACAGTCGGGTTTAGTTAGACCGAGGTTTAAATTTTGCTATCGATTGTGATCGATAGCAGCTAGATGCATATTAGTTGTTTCTTTAATTGTTTTGTAGTAAAATTATGAAAATATTGCTTGACTCTCACTATTTTATATAACTGAATTGTCTTAACAATATTAAATGAATAACAACATAGCAGAATGTAATTTGCTTTTGTAAAGCAAAAGTAGGTAAGTCCTCACAACGTTTACGAAAGGTAATTGTCTTGAATTAAGAATATTTTGCCAAACATGCAGCGCGCATTCAATACGCGCACAAAATATCCGGATTCCGCCGTGTGCAAATCAGCCTGAGCAGGCGCTCAAGAAAACTACCAAGAAAGGTTAGAAATTCCGTATAAACTATAAAATCCAGACACCTGACTTATTAATTAAGGAAGACTGGGAGAAGAAGCAAGACTCCTCAATATATCTTTCCGATCACAGGGTGAGTTGAACGTCCTTTCATATAATTACTATAATATTTGTGCCATTATAGCGCTAGCCTCGCGGTGCGGGTGCAAGTGTCACTGTCAGTGTGTTATAACTAGTGGACGACGTGTGCAGTAGGCAATAATGGGAAAATGTTGAGATTTGTACCCAATTTAACACGCAAAGATTTTATTTTAAGTACTGGTTTGTTGGTTCAGATTGCACTTTGAACCTTCATTACAAATATGATCTGAATAAATTTGAGTAATTTCGTCTATAGTAGTGGCGGTAATTGCACTTTCGCACGGGCTTTCGCACCGGTGTAACAATGACTGCTCAGTAACAGTGTCA
>JZLH01S0096847.1:3975-28933 GCA_001188425.1 Eucidaris tribuloides | reverse complement strand
CAAAACATTTCATTACAATCGAAGTTAATGCTACTGGGCGATAATCGTTGAATTGAGAGGGTCGGGGCTTTTTAGCGACTGGAACAATTGTAGATTTCCAACAACGTGGGACCACTTTGCGATTCAGTGATAGTTGGTAAAGTGTGCGGAAGGGCAGAACTAGTTCTCGCGCACAATTGCGTAATATTTTCCCACTGATCCGGTCAGGCCCGGTAGCTTTCCTGGGGTTAACTTTCCTGAATTGGGTGAACACATCACTTTCCGTCACCGTTATGACCTCATCCTGAATACCAAACAATTCATCCTTTTGCGCTTCAATCTCATGGGTGAAGTCATGGGTATCGAATCGGCAGTAAAATGCATTGAGCTCATCAGCTATTATTTTAGGATCGTCAACACATTCGAAAGCTTGTGCCCGGCGTTTATAATCGGTCATTGTTTGCAAACATTGCCACGCATTTCTGGTATTGTTCGTTTGAAAATAGCTCTGTAACTTCTCCTTATACTTTTGCTTAGCGCTGAATATCTCCCGTTTCATTTCAGCGTGGAGGGTCTTTAGTTTTTGCCTGTCCCGTGCGGCAAATGCTTCTTTTTTGGCTTTGATTAGGTCCTTCATACCTTTTGTAACCCATGGTTTGTTGTTTGGATATACACGAACGGATTTACTTTGAACATGTAGACTTTGACAAAACACCACGTAATCATATATGGCTTCAGCGACTTCATTAATGTCGTCGGAGCTCTCGAAGAAAGCACCAGGAGTGGCACGTTCACCTGAGACAAGTCGCAGCCAGTCGTGCGATCACTTGCGGCAAGTGGTGGGCAAATGTACGATTACCTACGGCTAATGGCACACAAACGTGCGAATAGCTGAGACTAGTGGCAGATATTCGTGCGATCACTTACGATAAATGGTAGTTAATCGTACGATTACTTGTGTCTATCGCACGAACTTCGTCGGTTCACTTATTTCAAATGAAGTCACGATTGGTAGTTAGATATACAAAATTATGCGTTTGTGGAGAAAAGTCAGGATGGAATGATAAGTGCATGTACACCAACCCCCAATTTGATTTCAGATTTCAATTTGTTTATTTCTGTAATTTTTCCAATGGAACAATTAGAAACAAAACAACATGGCAAAACAAAACATAGTATTACGTATTAAATTACAATACGGTAATATTAAAACCAAGGCAACATAATTCTTAATTTTACAATATGATAAACAATTAGATTATGCAATAACAAATTTAATATAAACACAACAAAAAAGTAACTACCCCTTTTTTCAAACAACCATAATTTTTTAACGAAATGAGTTTTAGCAAAATTATTTGGCAGGAGTATTTCTACACTTATTAACTAACATCTGCATGAAAATGTGAATGATTCCTCAAGCCATGAATGAGTGAGCATGCATTAAAGGCAAAAATGTCACTTTTCAAAAGTCACAAGGGTCTTATGATGCAGGATTTTGACAAGTCACAAGTTTATGATGCAGGATTTTGACAAATTTTGTTTCTGGCTCCTTCTCCCTTTAAGAATGGCGGGTTGGATATGAATGTATGATTGAATTCAAAGTAAAGCTGTTTTGAATAGTGATGGAAGATGATTGAATGTGTATGTATACTTGAATATGCCTGTTGTAAGGTGTGTTTTCAGAGTATTTAAATGAAGGTTCAGTGTGAGAGAAGACATAATGAGTGGCATTACGAATCGCACGCTTTTATAGCAATAATAAGGGATTTAAATTTGTGGTGCCTCAAATGTTCCATACTATATCACAATACATTATGCAGCAGCAAGAGTTACCAATGCTATAAATAAAATGTGTTCATCACACTCCAGGTATTCGCAAGTCAAGTTCATGTATCGTACGATGAGCTGCCATTTGACGTTTACCCGCAATCACTTTGCCATTACTCGTATCTATGCAAATTCCCTCCTGGAGTTAAGATTAATGGCACGATTACCGTACGATGATTGCACGATGCACGCACGATCACTGGCGAGTACTTGCCACCTATTTGCGATCACTTTGATTGCAGCCAGGTTATTGAACCGGTTTGAAAACCTATTTTCGATCGTACGTTGACCTGCGTTCACAAGTGATTATCATGGTTGTCGTACGATAACTCGCACATTCTAACTGCGAATACTCGCGATCACCTGCGATAACTCGTAACTCGATCGCAGGTAGTCGCAACCGCTAGTGTGATCAGGGCCTTACCATTTATTATTCCGAGGGGTTATAGTGGCAATGGAGTATTTGAATATAATACGACCCAAGTCCATTTTGAGCATGGGTCGCCATTGTCCCATATAAAACCAAAGATGACAACCCAAGTTATCCAAATTTTGAATACCTAATTTGTAGATATCTAGTAATTATACACTTCTGCTTTGGCTAATTAGAAATACATCTTTGGTTTCGTATGGTACAATAGAGACAAATTTCCAAAATGGACTTTGGTCCTTTTTATATTCATACGTTCAATTGTTCTTTCATATTTTCTTTGAATATTGCTTTCCTTATTACGATATTTTGTGTGTGTGTGTCTTAGGAGAAAAATTATTTCGATTGTTAAGTTCATTGTATGATTGTGCAAAAATTCAACATTCGCAAAGGGTCAATGCATGTTGACTTTTGTTGATGCCTTTTGGTCTGTACATCACCAAATCAATAATAATATTGTATATATCATACATTTTTCTGCACGATGGTAAGCCCCACTTCTAAAACCAAAACTCCCCGGATCATCTTTAATTCATATTTGCAGTTGTAACGTCATGGTTCTGGTTCTGGTGAAATACTGCATAGTCTCCACTCCTTCACACATATTGGTAATATTACGAATACCTGCCGACAGCAACATTTATGTTTTGTGTGAAAATGTTTCTTTCCGACATAACAATCACTATTGTGCTTCAAATGCGACAGTGGGGGTATTGTGTGAGAATGTGATGCTATTGCAGGCAGGTATACAAAGTAATAGCAAAAAAAAAAACAAAGGTCGAGGCAAACAACTTTGTCCGTTGTTTAACTGAAGTGTTTACATAGAAATATATGGTGTTGTTGTGGGCAGGTGTAAGAAGTAATATTGAAGGATATTAAGGAGAGGAGATTATGCATTATTTCACCAGAATCAGAACCAAAACTCGATTTATTGTTTAGCACAAGTGTTACAGGGTGATAACATGGCACCAGAATTAAAGATGATCTGGATTTTTGTAGAGGTTTTTTGTGTTAAATCTGCACAACCACTGGTCTGATGGCCTTGATATTCGTGTTGTATCACTCACTGACTCAGTCTCAGGTATGTAAAATAGCACATGCTGTGATCAATGCAGTATCGTGTAGAAAAAAAAAATAAAAGTGTGTAAACATAATTTTGTCCGGAGATAATTAGTAATTTGGTGATGTAGGCCTACAGACCAATAAACATCAACAGAAGTCTCAATGCATTTGGGCTGCAGGGGCCTTTAAAGGCGCTTGCTTTTGATAGATTTACAATGCAGCTAAGCATCCCTGGGTTACATTTTAGCTATACGGCTAACCCAGTTAATCTTATAAATCTCGCTATCCGTAACCCATGTGCATGGTATGTGCACTTCGCTTGATGGTAATGGCATGAAAACATAATACGGGCATTAAAAATGTGAACATGCAACCTTCAAAGTATAACTTTATAGCCTAACTCTTCAAAAGAAAAATGTACTGTGGAGTTCCCATTAAGAGAATTTCAAATTCTCGTCGTTTGGCCACAGTAAATATGACTGCTTATTCGTAATTCAATTTTTGTTTACTATTGTTATAGGGTGTCCATCTTCTAAATGGGGTTTACATTGTTCAAACGACTGCACTGCGTGCTACGCTGGTGGTGTATGTCATGACGTGACAGGAGAATGTATTTGTCGACCAGGATTTATGGGAGATCAGTGCCAAATAGGTATATTTGTACTTTCTATTAATCATTACTATAAAATCATGATACGCATCGGACCATCTTCACATCATGTAAATCATATGCACATTTCGACATAATTATATATAACATAATCTAATGTTATCTAATTTATTATAATCTAACTCTATAGATCCTAATAACCAGCCTTTTTATCGTCTAGAGGAACGGTCTTTGTGACCTAAGTAGTTTACGTTATTCCATGAACTTGAAAGAGAAAAGACATCTTAATTGTCCTTGTTACAATTGAGGACCATGATCGACATCCCAAGTTGCATTTTGTTTCGGTCAGGAAAAATGCGATCATATGTATATTTTAGCCTTCACACTAGGACAAATTGATTAAACGAACCGGGAACGAACTACAAAAGTCCGAAAACGCAAAAAAATCTCAGTGAATTGATTTCGTAGGGCTGAACGGAAAGAACTTACAACAAATGAAACGAATTTAAAACGTCTCCACGGCGATTTAATATCTTATCTTTAACTTATACACAACGATTTCTAAACAAATAACCAATAATCTGCGCACACGTCTGTGACTTTAAACTGATCACGTGACGTTGGTATACATCATGTAGCATATTATCTCCCAATATTTGGAGGCGATTTCTAATCCCATTCCCCACAGCATTTTCACGTTTTCAACGAAGAGGTTGCCCAAATTCAAGGAGAAGAAAGGCAAAGATTTAATGCCTTCAAATAAACTTTAATGATCATGGGGATATCCATCGGTAATAAGACTCCATATCTATTTCCACTACAACTACACATTACACTTCAAAAATAAAATACACGGGTTATCTTAGACTGTTGATATTCACCCCGCAGCGGGTCGCGTAATGGTACGTTTTCGACGTACTATACCCCGAAGCGGGTTACCCAAGAAAAAAATTATCACTAGGGTTCCCCGCTGTTGTTAATTGTAACTGAAATTTTCCGTTGTGGTCCCAAAATTGCGGGGAATGCAAGGAAAATAAAACACTGCGTAACCGTATGTAGTTTTGTAACGATCAATTTTATTGGTCAGGGCCGTTTCCATGGTAACAAAACAAGCATTGACCGTTACTGTGTGGGTTATGGAATGAATATTTTGACTTTCTATAACCCGCACAGAACTGATAACGATACTTCAGTATCCAACTATGCACAGGTGTCGTTAGCGGGAGTGGGGCGAGGATGGTGGGCTAAGCCTGGGTGCAAATCCAAGGGGACGGGGGACATGTCCCCCCCCCCCCACGATTTTGAAATTTTACATAGCCCAATATTACAACAGTACGGTGTCCCCAATGGATCCCCCCCCCAACATTTCGAAATGGATTTGCACCCATGGGGCTAAGAAGCTTCTCCCCCATTAGCCGGGAAGATGTCAGGTTATTTGCGATTCTGACGGTTAGAATTACGAGACTAGGACCTGCTTTGTGTTTTGTGTGTTTATTGTTGTTGCCTGTTGTCTCTCAATACACGAATGATTCAGGCGAGTACATCTCCCATTTGAGTCATGTTTTATTTTACGTTGAGAATATAGATTTACCGTCAGCATGCATTTAATGTGTTTGGGATTTAATTTTAATTGATGACTGATGTTACCAGACAAGATTTATTTTTGGTGCGTTTCATAGGGTTTATGAAATAACCTAATTATATTGTTTTTATTATGATTATCATGATTACGATGATGATGATGGTGATGATGATGACGATGGTGATGATGAAGACGATGATGATCCTTCAATAAACGCACAATTATAAAAAAATGATTATAATTATTAGTATTATTTCATTATTATTTTTTTACGTATGCAGGCCCCACTGCTGTTTACGAATGCCATTTTTTAGTCAATACATTCACACATAAATTGCTGTTTTATATAAATAAATCTCTTCTATTCCCAACTGGACAAGAAAAAAAATGTTAAGTAGGTTACCCAAAACAAATAATTCCCTTCTTTTTCTAGCTGATATTACATGTGCCTTATTTGCTCACCAATAAATTGATGGGTTACCCAAGGGAATTAATTGTCTTGTTCCCAGTTGAAAAAAAGTTGACAGTTGAAAACTAGACAATCTTTGGTACCAAGAAAGAAAAACCCGCATATGTTTGGTTTACCCAAAACAAATAACTTCTTCTATGCCCAGCTGCCGAAATTTCCTTTTTTTTAATTTTCACAGTAACTTTGGGATTAATCAAGATAAACCAATCACTTTCTCTTCTCCCCTCCCACCCCCGTCCACCACACACATTACACACACACACAACAGCATACACCACACACACACACACACACGACACACACACACACACACACACACGCACACACACACGCACACACACACAACACACACACAGAGCACACACACACACACACTACACACACATACGTGTATACTGCCGCCAAACGGGGACAGTAAAAAAAACAAGACACACTGCCCGTATACAACATCAATCGAGGACACACACTTCGTGTGCAAACATGCATATCGGGGACCGTTTGTGTGTATGATATTTCACCAGTATACCGGGGAACGTTGGGGGTGGCACACAAATTTGGGGCCATTTTTCTAAGGCGCTTTAGCGCCATCTAACGTTTGATATTCTGGGCGCATTTGAGGGGTGGGGACAGTCCCCGTTTTCCTAAAGTCCCCCGGCAATGCTGATGTGGAGTGTCATTCTTACGTCCCCGGTTGAAGGCGATTACACAGCACACACACACAAACACACACACGCAAACACACACAAACAAGCACACACCACCACACACACACATGACACACCACAACACACACAATATTACGTGTAACTATCCACTACCTGCAACGGACAGTAAAAAAAAAAAAAAAACACATCGTATACAACATGTCAATCGAGGAGCACACACTGTCCGTTGTCACAAACATGCAAATCGGGACTGTTTGGTGGTATGATATTTCACCAGTACACGCGGTGGATCGTTGGTGGGTGCACACAAATTCTTGGGGCCATTTTCTAAGACGCTTTAGCGCCATCTACGTTGATTTCTGGCCCTATTTGAGGGGTGGGGACGCGTCCCGTTTTCCTAAAGTCCCGCAATCTGAATGTGGAGGTGTCATACTTATGTCCCCGGTTGTAAGGCGATTACACCCACACCACACACACACGGGTGACACACACACACAACAAACTCCCATGCATCACACAAACAAGGGCACACAATACACACACACACACACAAACATACGTGCCCTTTTTCTGTGTCAGACAAATTTTGAATAATTACATTCTCTGATATATGATTTTACCCAAATGAAAGGATGTATTTCGGACTAAACGACTTAAAGATATATTTCATTTGTCAATTTACATACTCTCACCAACATTCCCTCCGGCCGTGTTCTACATAATAGCCTTACCAAGTTAGCAGCAATTTATTTTTTAAGCAAGTAAAGCAAAAGCTCCCCTTAATTATATTACTCAGTAATCCAGTTTTTCCTTAATTTTGTTATCTGTTCTCTGAAGTTGAGGTGAATTTGCGAGAAAACTGCAATCAAGTAGGTTTAGCAAGTCACGGAACATTACACTATGAGCAAATACTGCGGTCAGTGCACAACGAATATACGTTAGATTGATAAACCTAGACAAATGAATTGTATGTTTGCAGATCAATAAAGATTGTATTGAGGATTCGGAAAGACAAATGACTTACTAGAATCTAACACATGAGACGTTTATTGTCAATGCATATAACTCAAAAGAGTAATGCCAATGAATATGCAATATGAACTGAAGTGTTTCTCCGAAGATAATGGAAATTTACATACGCATACAAATAGCTTGGTGACAAAATATAACGTAATCGTAAATTTGACAAATAAGGACTTGTAACTTACTCTACGTATGATAAAATACAATACCTTAAATTGGAAAGCAATGCATTTATAATCTAGAAAGATTTCAAAAAAAGATACACAACTATATGAGTATTTCCTTTTAACAAAAAAATGATCTCCGATGTCTCAGATTCTGTCCATGTCACGTGAAAGGCGTTTCTTTTTTATAACTTTTCTCAGCCTCCTATAGTTCAGTGATCTTACGCCTATTAACCAAAGTTTAACCTGTTAATCCTACAAAATTGATGTTAAGAAGTTAATTGGAATCTATCAAAAAAGTGTGACGGATGAACAAATGGATAGACTCTTAAACCGGAAAACATTCGTCTGCCAAATAGTGAAATATAATTACAAAAAACTAACCATATTTGTAAGACATACCCGAAAAAGTTAGTTTCCAGCTTTGAAAACAGTTGTAAGTATACATTAGAAGATTCTTCTGTTGGAAGACGATTCTATAAACTGTCGTCATAAGTACGTTAACACAGACTTTGCGAAAAGAAAAATACAGTTTTGAAAAAAGTTCTGACTGTGCCTCACTCTAATAATCTTTTGTTTGAAGACTGTTTTACTTAATTATACTCATAAATACTTCAAAATAGACTTATAGATGCAAAAATACATTTCCAAACAAAAAGGTCCGTTTTCATTTCTGAAAAAAAGTTCCGAGTGCACTTCGCTGTAAGATTCTTTTGATTGAACATCTTTCTATCAAATTATATTCATAAATACTTTAAAACAGACTTTCTGAAAAGAAGTTGTGAGTGCGCCTCACACTAAATTTCTTCTTTTTAAATATCATTTTTACTATACTGCAGCACAAAATAGAAGATAGAAGATAAAAATATCTATTTCCCAAGAAGTTCGTTTTATTTCTGAAAAAAAGTTATAGTGCACTTCATTCTAGGACTCCTCTCTTTCAAGACATTTCTACTCCATTAATATTCATAAAAACGCAGACGTATAGGTAGAAAACTGACATGTCTGGATAAAAAGTTCTGAGTTCACATCACCAATTTATAATCATAAACAATTCACCCACATAGTTACAGGTGAAAGACATTTTGGAAAATTAGTTCATTGACGTATGACCCATGACCATTCAAAAATTTGGTCCAAAGTACAAGTTTTGTATCCTGCCCTTTTGTTTCTCCCTTAATCCTTGTTTCTGTACAATTTCTCGTTTTGCTGTTTTTCCCCAATAGCCGAACAGATAAATGGACGACTAATCCGAATAATGCCTTTTACTGCACCATTCGAAGTAAAAGTGGCACCCGAGGGGACACAAGAGTAACACCATTTTTCCATTTAATCTAGACTCTTCTAGGCTCTTCTTCTTCCCGGAACACTGCGTTCAAGGTTTCGTTTTGGTAGACTCGTGAGCATCAAACAGTCTCCGATGTACATATTGCCTGAACGCGGGAACATGGGCCTGACTCACCGTGATGGGTAGGATGGGTGGAACGCCTGCCATCAAAGTATCTGCAGTCTGATGATACAGTATAGAAAGGAAATTCTAAGACTTTGATTATAGGAATGAAGCTTAAACATCAAAATACTTCCAGGCAACTCGTAACTATAGCAACAAGTCTGTTGATATTCACCCCACAGCGGGTCGCGCAATGGTACGTTTTCGACGTACTCTACCCCGAAGCGGGTTACCCAAGAAAAAAATTATCACTAGGGTTCCCCGCTGTTGTTAACTGTAACTCAAATTTTCCGTTGCGGTCCCAAAATTGCGGGGAATGCAAGGAAAATAAAACACTGCGTAACCGCATTTCGTCTGGGAACCTGCGATAATTTCTCCTTATGTCACCAGCTGCCATTTTTTTGTGTGTAGATTTATTTTTTCTAATCACCCGCAGTAATTGGATTCTTTGGAGATTTCATGTTTTAAGTTGTCATTTGATTCAGACATTAATAGACACCCCATGACTAATCCGCAAGGATAGTGACAAATTTCGGGGTAACATACATAAATTACAGTACGCGGGACTAAGCCACCCCAGGTAGGCTTGATAAGGTCAGGCTGACCCCACTCTTGCTTGCCATTATACACCAACAAATTTGCTTCGGAATGCTGTTATAGTATGTCAATTTAATGTACAATAGAATAGTAATGATATGGCGAAACAGATGAAAAGTAAACAGACTTACCGATCTGAATCTGACGCCATTTGCACAGATTTTCGGAGCCGCTTCCTCGCGATCAATGTCATGTACATGTAACGTAAAGCAGCTGGCGTCACGTACGCTCG
This sequence comes from Eucidaris tribuloides, assembly GCA_001188425.1. Taxonomy (NCBI): domain Eukaryota; kingdom Metazoa; phylum Echinodermata; class Echinoidea; order Cidaroida; family Cidaridae; genus Eucidaris; species Eucidaris tribuloides. The sequence continues at coordinate 18,840 of JZLH01S0096847.1, read as the reverse complement.
AGCTCGCGCGCAAGCGCCATGAATTTTAAACCCGCATACGTAATTTGCGGGGGAGTAACACTCCCATGTAACACTCCTTCTGATTGGCTACTGGCATAGGGGTATCGAATAAAAAATTAGTTGTCTGTTACCAGCAGCGGGGTATATAAACACTTCCGTTATCGATCTTATACTGCAATCTTTTGTGGTTTCAATTCACTGTCACCCATTCTTATTCTATTGTACATGTAAATATTATAAGATAGTTTTCATGAAAATCGTGCACAGATGAATTGGTATACACCCCTTACAAGAAGGTCCAAATACCAACAAAACGCAATGTGAAGACTAGAGTTATTGTAACAAAAGGAAAGAGCACGCAGCGTACGAAACGCAACGGTTGAGGAATCGCAAGAGCAACCATACGACAATGGTTAGGCTAACAGATCGTAAAATAACGCTACCAAGAAAAGAACCTAAATTACTGTCACACTGCACCTTCTAAAGATTCCGTCTAAAAAGCAAACACGTACGTTTATTGGACGTTTATCGGCTTTTTAAATTCGTTTTCAGCTGGTTTTCAGACGTATCCAAGCGTTGACAGACGGCGCTATCCCGTTCTGCACTGTGTAAAGCTACTGTCACACTGCGCCGTCTAACGATTCCGTCTGAAAAACGAACGCGTACGTTTATGAAACGTTTTTGGACTTTTTTTAATTCTTTTTTTTCAAACTGGATTACAAACGTATCTAGACGTCAGACGGTGCTTTGCGGTTCTGTTCCATTATATTGTCTTCCATTTGCCACCGTCTGAGGTAAATATTTTAGACGGACCCAGACGGAATCGTTAGACGGCGCAGTGTGACAGTCGCTTAACGATTCCATCTGAAAAAAAAACCACGAACGCGTACGTGTGTTGGAAGTTTGTTGAACTTTCAATTCGTTTTACAGCTATTTTACAGGCGTATCTATCCGTTTTAAACTTTGGACATATTCAATGTTTAAAACGGCCAGCATCCGATCGCGATTGGTGGTTCTCATATGTTACTCTGTTCGTTTTTTTTTTTTTGCCGTTTTCATCGTAACTCGGGCGAAATTTTATCGGTATAGACTTAATTGCTGTTTGGAACTGAGGCCGACGGATCGTCCGGCTCCAGCCGTGGAGCGCACAATACGTATATGGAACGGTCGAACCGGCAAGAAAACAGCTAAATAACGTCTAAGAAAAATTCACTGAACAAAATATGAGCGTACTTCAGCCGTTTTTAGACGTTTCGTCTGTTACTCATACTTACGCAAACGTTATTCATGCGTTCGATGTTCCGTAAGCTGGGCTGAATGCAGACGTTAATTATAGTACGGGAGCACGGACCCGAAAATGAAAGTTTCGTGCAACCCACTTTACATCTCAATTCTGACCCGATAGGATGGTAGAATAGACCCTATAGAACAACCCTAGGTACTGTGTATAGTCAAATTGTGGTATCACTTAAAAGATATAGGCCTTTAAAGTTAAAGGAACACATCACCAGACATATCAAAATAAAGAATTAATCTCAAAATAATTTGTTATATCTTGAGCTATTCGTGATGAAATCTCTCGAAAATGATATCAAACATTAGAATCAACCTCTACTTCCAGTTGCATGATATATTGTATACATGACCCCCTTGCTGACCCCACATTAAAGGTAAAAAGTATATACGTCACATTATACAGGATGGCAAAGAGAGAATGCAACACCTGCTATTGTTGATTTCTTCAGCGTCATCGGAAAAATGGTCTTGATGTGTAAATCATCAGTTAGAACATTCTTTTTCCCACAAAATGATACCCTGTTCATTGATTTTGAGTAAGGCGTTTGGATCCCAGGACCATTTTTCTGAGCCAATATTGATTCCCCAAAAGGCGACTACTTTAAACCCAGTGGTCATCAAAATGCCGAGATATTTTCTCAATGCGACTTGCCATGTTGAGCAGACAAAGGACATAATGCCCTCCTATTGTCATTCAGATTTATTCTAGCTATTCTTATTCTATCGCACGCCTGCCTGACGCAAGAATATCTCGGTGTCCCTCGCGAGGATCGTTGTTGTTGAAAAAGGCGGGTGAATTTAGATGCGACATTGCCTCGCAAAAGTGACCTAGGATCCAACGCCATACTTAGAAACAGTAATTATGATATCAATTAGTTGGAAAAAGAATTTTCTAACCATTTAAAGCAAAAACAATGACATTTTGTCGATGATGTTGAAGAAATTAACGATCGCAGGTATTGCATTCTTGTTGGGCCTGTATAGTGATTTTGTTCTCTTAGTTTCAATTTTTCTTTCCAGCACATGTAAGTACTAAAACGATTTTATTTTGATTGCGATTGTTAAAACAATTTTATAATTAGTGTTTAATGTGTTCTATAAGTAGTTATTTATATTCTGGAAAGCGCATGATAATTTTTTTAACTTAATTTCAAAAGGTTAAACGAACACTGTACATTTCATGTGGAAAATTGTTTAGAATGCGTATCGAAGTTACAGTGTAAAACGAAGTGGTGTAGACCCGAATACATCCAAGATTTGAGAAGGGATATCGTGATATTATTTTGTTGGGAAAAGAATGTTTTTACCATTAAAAAAAATGACATTTTGCCGATGATGTTCAAGAAATTAACGATTATAGACCTGCGTTCTTTCTGGTTCTGTATAATCTTGGTAAAATGATTTTTTCCCGTCCACTTTTCCATGCAGTAGTGCTAAAGTGATCGCATTTAATGGAGATCTATGAAAAAAAAGAAGTTATTTGGAACCTTTATTTCGCTTTATTTACGTCTTCTGTAGTTTAATGGTGTACTGTATCCTACGGAAACTAATCGGATTTACATTATCTTCACACTGTAAGTTGTACATATTTGAAAGATATTTTTCACTTTCCCAATGCCCCAGATTCGGGTAAAGATGCCACGTTTTAGAGAAAAGGAAACGACAAATCATCTGCTGGGTCACCAAAAATCCCTAAATATGCGCTTTCTCAAATTAAAGGGACAAGTATTTAGAAGAATCATTTTTCAATTGGTTGAAGAAAAAAAATCTCTTTAAAAGTGATTGTAGTTAATGACACCATGTTGGGGATATGAGAAACTCGGTTATAATGTACCTTCATATAAACTGTGGTATCAATTTTTAAGTACATGTCTTTGAGAATAAGAGGACACTCTTGGAATTTCCATGATGTAGTTTAAACAAAATAGTAGCCATTTGTTCCTTGTAAATGAGTTATTTCAATCATGACACCAATATCGCACATCATTATCTGTCAAACGCTGTTAGGGCCTTATGAGGTAAAAAAGTTCACGACTATCATCACTTTATCCTTTAAAATCTGTGAACAATGTATACTCCCAAACTTGTCTTTACATCAACGTAATGACCTGCGTGAAGTTTTAAAAGATGATTTACGGTACCAAACACCCCTCCCCAAATAATAATAATCAAATGTTATTGCTTGTAGCGTTTCTTCAAGACACATGTGATTAGCGGACATTTGACTATATATATTGCTTTGGAAGTGGTATTTCCAAAATGATGAAATATATACATCTACACAATTTATGACACTGATTGTACTGTATTTACCCCGGTGTCTGTAAATTTTTCCAGAGTTATATTTTGAAAGTAATAGAATGGAAGTGCAATCACCACATTCATGGTAAAATGATACCATTTCACAAGGAAAGTAAATTACCATAAAAATTTGAATGGACATTTTCTCAGTTCAGCATTCATTTGCTTACGTAAAACGGTATTTCAAATACTCAAAACGTTGACCATGGAAGGATACAGATTTAACAACCCCGCTGGATTGATAATATTGATCATATTAATATGTTATTGAATGATTATAGAGCAAATAACATTTCCAGTCGATTACAAAATAATGAATATTATAAACATACATTTTATATACATTATTCATATAATCCTTCATCTTAGTGGATTGGACTGATTTCATATTTTAAAAAGTGGAGTGGATATTCGCTGCTTTATTTCATTATGCTGCCCCATGAAATTGAGGGCGGTAAATATGGGTGGCTGAATTTTTCCTCATGTGAAAGTCATACACTTCTTCATTTAGGTATCACATCTGCACCCCTGCAAAGCAATGTTACATGCACGGAAACTTGTGCCAATTCATACGCAGTTAATGTTTGTATACATGTTCCTCGTTACGACGACTGTAGAAGGTTAATATATGTACTTCATGTGTCATAAAACACATGAATTCAACCTTGGGTCATATTTAGAAGAAAATTGCTAAACAATGAGAAGTAGTCTCAAAATAGTGGAAACAAATCTGGATCCTATATCAAGTTTGACTATACAGAACAACTTGAATGATTTAAACTTACTGGTAATGAGCTGGTTGTTGGAAAACATATCGCATATTGTTCACGTTTCAAAACCACTGTTAAGAAAAAAAAACTTGTTGGATAACATTTTATTTAACCTCACTGAAAAAAAGCAATCGGTCAAATTTCCCCTGGTCATTTATTCTCCTCGGAAAATTGTATGACTAAACCAATGATGTACTAACGTAGTGGTAAAAATGTAATCTGATTCCCAAATTATGTCACTTTGGAAATATTCGAACAAGTCTACTCTGACTTTTCGAAAAATTGCACACTCGTCCCTAATTTGGCATACACATGCTACATTTTAATCAATTGCGCATGTTATTACCAAAACAACTGTGCCAGTACGACGTTTATACGATGAGTGAAGTATATGAAATGTATGTTAAAGTCATCATAAACACCACAGTAAGTATACATTCTGGCACAAGACTATTGCCACGAAATATACGAAGTAGATGAGTGATTATCGAAGATCAACTTGTATCCTGAATTATACAGGATATCGTAGTCGATTGACAAGTGTTTTTTTTTATTCAGTTTCACTGAAACAATTCTGAAATAGGCTTTTCTTGCAAAAGAAAATGCAAAATGCAAAATACTTGCAAGCTGACCAAATAACGTTAAAACAGCTCGAATAAGTTACAATAAAGGCTAGTATTTGTCTTTAATATATATACTTGTCAGATGGTATTGTTGTATTGAGCAAGTTGTACGTTATTCAACATCAACTTCTCCATAAATCATGCACTTACTTTAACACTCAGGAATTATATTTTAACAGTTCTATTATTATGTTCTTTTCAATGTTCAATTATTTCCAACTACATGTATTAATTATACTTCGTTTCTAGGATCGCTATTAATTTGTCGCCACATTATTTTTAAAACAGGTCATTATTCCGAAGGTTTGTCATTCCGAAAGATCTTTTTTTTTTCCGATGTTCTTTGTTCAGAAGGACCAGATACCTCGCAATTTGTATTAAAGAACTCAATTTCATTCAGGTACATGAATGTGTGTTTTGGAATAACGAATCTTTGGATAATGCACCACAATATTCATTCCTTAGACCAATTATGTATATGTTACCCATCTAAACTCCTCAAAAAAAGTTTGGAAATCTGAGTTCGATCGGTCATATCTCCTGTTTCGTTGTAATAATCAATGCAAACTTGGTATCATCGAAAAGATTATTTAATTTTCTTTAAAATTACATCCTACTTGTTATGATTATACCATCGGGGAAAAGGCAGTATCTTAAAATGTGGTGTAAAGTGTAAATTGAAAAGCTGCAAAATGACCAAAGTTTGGTAAGTCACCCAATTTTTGTTGTTCATGAGTGAGTTTTCCAATGTCTCTTTGGTTGTTATGCACTCTTATATAAACATTGACATGGATTGAAACAAACACCTGCCCGAGTAAGCAAACAACAACAACAACAACAACAACAACAACAACAACAGCAACAACAACAACAAGAAAACAGCAACAATTAAACAATCATGTATGGACATTTAAAAACTGGACATAACGCATTTAATCTCACAGAAAAATCTCACAGACCTTTCACCACATCAACACAACAAGGTAAAGAAAAAGTGGCAGGAGATTGATTTGCATGGATTTTCATGTTTATCTTCACATGGATCTTTGATTATTAATGTTCACTGATTTTAATGACATGATCAGAGTTCAGTATCGAGTGGACGTGCCTGCACCACCGCCTGGCACCGCTTCCCCATGCTGATGATAGGCCTACTTTGTGATTCGTTGCTGTGGAATGGGATTCCACTCGTCAATCAATAACTGACGCAGATCTGTCAATGGCATTTGTGACTCTCTTCCGTACAGCCCGGTCGAGTTGATCCCACAAACGTTCATGGGGTTGAGGTCTGGGCTGCATGCAAGCCAGTCCATTCTTGTGATACCCTCTCTCTGAGAAAATCCCTGAAAATCAAGCTCCTGCCTATTTTTTATTACGTTTGGGGTGTGAATGTGGTGAAAGGTCTATTAGGTTAAATGTGTAATGTCCAGTTTTTAAATGCCCATACATGTTTGTTTGTTTTGGGTTTTTACACTTTTTATTGTTGTTGTTTGCTTACTTGTGCAGGTGTTTGTTTCAATCCATGTCAATGTTCACATTAAAGTGCATAACAACCAAAGAGACAATGGAAAAATCACTCATCAACAACAACAAAATTTGGGTGACTTACAGAACTTGGGTCATTTTACAGCTTTTCAATTTACACTTTACACCGTATTTTAACATACTGTCCTTTCCCTGATTGCATAATCATAACAAGTAGGGTATTATTTTAAAGAAAATTAAATACGCTTTCTGATGATACCAAGCTTACACTGATCATTACTACAAAACAGGAGATATGACCGATCAAACTCAGATTTCCAAACTTTTTTGAGGAGTTTATAATCCATTAACATAGTTATTTGTTTACCATAGTACATATATTTTTTTATACAATTATATATTCATTTGAATACTGCATGAAAATGGTCTGTGATTATCAATGTAAGTTCGGCAGACATCACAATTTTACGATGAATTGAGGACTGACATATAGTACAATAATAATTTCACTAATCATGATTTAAAGTCATAAGTTAAGACTCAGCAAGGATTAAAAAGACTCATTTCTCATTTGTATGGGAAGATCGTACATGTGCCATTCTTTGAATCACGGGTACAAATATAAAAAAAAATAGGAGTTCGATCCTGTCAATAGAATAATATCATCTTCGAGTTAAAATATAATATCTAAATATTTTCACCGAACTTGTAGTTTAATGACAAACAGAAGCTTGCCCTTTTACGGCTTGTACATCAAAGTGACATGAGAGGGTTCATTCATGGTTCGGTTGTGCGCGGAAACAAGCTCTTTCAACCGTTTTCCTAAATTTGCTCTAGATTATTTGAAGAATCACAGTCAGTTGTTTTTAATTTTATGTAAACAATGACTAATAACGTCATTATTTGGAAATTTCAGTCTACTAAGAGCCATGTGCGTTCCCTCCTCAAATCTTAAATGCATTGGTGTAAACAATACTTCATCTCATTTTATATCAATATATTAATATATTACCTTGAACCTTTTGGAATGAGGTGAAGAAAACTATGATGTGATTTCCACAAAATATACAACAACTTATAGAATATATTAAACACGAACTATCAAATTATTTTAACAAACGCAATTAAAATAAAATCGTTTTAGTACTTACTGGAAAGAACAATTGAACTTAAGTAAGCAAAATCACTTTACCGAAATTATACGGCCCAAAAAGAATGCAACACCTGCGATCGTTAATTTCTTCAACATCATCGACAAAATGTCATTGTTGTTTGCTTTAATGGTTAGAAAATTCCTTTTCCAACTAATTGATATCATAATTACTGTTTCTAAGTATGGCGTTTGGATCCTAGGTCACTTTTGCGAGGCAATGTCGCATCTAAATTCGCCCGCCTTTTTCAACAACGATCCTCGCGAGGGACACCGAGATATTTATGCGTCAGGCAGGCGTGCGATAGAATAAGAATAGCTAGAATAAATCTGAATGACAATAGGAGGGCATTATGTCCTTTGTCTGCTCAACATGGCAAGTCGCATTGAGAAAATATCTCGGCATTTTGATGACCACTGGGTTTAAAGTAGTCGCCTTTTGGGGAATCAACATTGGCTCAGAAAAATGGTCCTGGGATCCAAACGCCTTACTCAAAATCAATCAACAGGGTATCATTTTGTTGGAAAAAGAATGTTTTAACTGATGATTTACACATCAAGACCATTTTTCCGATGACACTGAAGAAATCAACAATAGCAGGTGTTGCATTCTCTCTTGGCCATCCTGTATAATGTGACGTATATACTTTTCACTTTTAATGTGAGGTCAGCAAGGGAGTCTTGTATACAATATATCATGCAACTGGAAGTAGAGGTTGATTCGAATGTTTGATTTCATTTTCGAGAGATTTCATCACGAATAGCTCAAGATATAACAAATTATTTGGAGATTAATTCTTTATTTTCAATATTTCTGGTGATTTGTTCCTTTAAGTTCAAAGGCCTATATCTTTTAAGTGATATCACAATTTGACTATACACAGTACCTAGGGTTGTTCTATAGGGTCTATTCTACCATCCTATCGGGTCAGAATTGAGATGTAAAGTGGGTTGCACGAAACTCACTTTCCAGGCCGTTTTTCAGAATCTGCTCCCGTACTATTATACTTAGCAGACGTTTCTCAGACGTATTTAGACGTTACTCATGCTTTACTGTACACCGTTCATGGCCATTTGCCACCACCTGACACCATCTGTCGTAAATATTTCAGACGGAGGCGGACGAAATCGTCAAACGGCAGTGTGTGACAGGGCCTTAACAGTTCGTTAAAGAAATGCAACTGGTATGTTGCAGGGATATTGTTAATTTGCTGTTAATTCGTTACCAACATGCAAGAAGTTCGCAAGAAGTGGATTGGCCCGGGGTTGGACGAATACAATCGTTTAGATCGTTTAGTCTCAATTCCAGACCATGCGACCCCCTCCCCCAGCACTGTGGTTGCGCACCCGCGCCAGCGACAGTTACATGCAGAAAGTACATCAAAACAATAGTTTTAGTCCAAACAGTTAAAAATACTAGTTCCCTTATTAATATAGGATGGGATAAACCACAAGTCTGGAAGTCAGATTATCGTTCAGATGACTAACTGTTATTGTAAAAAAAAAAAAAGAACGTTTGCATTGCATTTCCCGAACTTAAGGGGCCTTCACACTACGGCGAACTGGCATTGCGTATTCACTGTTTACGAAGCATTTTGACATTCGTTGATATACCCTTAAGTTCGTTTGTAAATTGTTTTCACTTCGTTGTTATTCGTTTTAATACGTAATTGTACTTTATTGTTCGTCCCGTACGTCGAAAAAAATTAGGCATGCACAATATTTTTCGACGTATGCCCAACGTACAACTTGTGCGCAGCGCGTACGTTTGGAAAATGCAATGCGCCAACGTTTTGTTCGTCCACAGGACGGTAGCGGTAGGTCACCAGTATATGTCCACTGATCGATCATAAGTGAGGCCCTTTCTTTGCGAACTTCTTGCGTGATGGTAACGTATTACTTTTCAGCCATGCCCATACATGCTTGTTTATGCTGTGAGTGAGTGAGTGTGTGTGTGTGCATGTGTGTGTGTGTGTGTGTGTGTGTGTGTCCACGCACACTAACAAACTGAAGAGACCATACATTTTGAGGATCTCCTCAAATTTTTTTTTAATTAGTGTGGCCTTTGAAGAGGATTTCTGGGTTGTCATAATATAACGTGCCTTTTAGCAGTAATTATAACAGCTCGTCTTCTGAGGAGCTCCTCAAATTAAGGGGTAACTCCTCATTTTGTGGGTCTGCGCAAGGACACAACTCCTCAAACTGTATTGGTCTGCAAACGTACACACGATCACACACACACACACACACACACACACACACACACACACACACACACACACACACACACACACACACACACACACACACACACACACACACCACATAAATACACGCACGTACACAGTAACCAACACAAAATATCTCATGTTTTATCGATTGAAATTAGCTTGTGGTGAGAACCATTGAACGAGATCGTGTGTCGTTAAATGCAGCTCAGCCAATCCGACGTGTAGGAATAGACTGTTTTCACCACCTGATCCTGTTGGAACATCGTGTATAGCCGGATACTATGGTGACAGATGCGGCACTGGTATGTTTGATTTATAAATTGAGTCTTTATGAGAATTTACTTGAAAAAGTAATTATATCAAGTACAGCACTTCGATTGCATTGCTACATTTTCATCCAGCAGGGTAATTACTCTGCTGCAAGGTCACGCAAATACACATCACTTAGTTGTAATTATTCATGTGGGACAAGTGCAGTCTTAAATGTAACAGGAAACAGGAAATTATATCTGATCATGGTGCAACTTACAGTTGCTCAAAGAACACTTGTGGTGACAACATTCCACCGTATCGGTAGCATAATGGATACAACGGAAGCATTCCGTTTGCCGTTCCCAGACAGAGATCATCCATTCAGAAAGACTATCTTGGCGAATGTACGCAAATACCAACAATACGAAACAAGCCTTAACAGAAACCAAGGTAATTCTGGCAGGCGGAGGAGTCGGAGATGCCCAGAAAACTTTGACATTGACGTAAACATGAGCAGACAAAAATGGAGTGTGTGGGCTGGCCTGTGTACAAGTGGCCAAATAATTGGGTCATTCTTCTTCAACAGAAACATGAATGGTGGCGTGTACTTAGACTTGATCAATGAGGATATTGTGCCCCAGCTGGAAGAAAATTTTGAAAGACAGGATCAAGGAATGTTCCGGTACCAAATTTGGTGGGTACCGATGGTGCTCCAGCTCACCGTCTTCGAGCTGTCCGTGCGAGGCTGGTAGAGCTATTTGGCCAACGCATAATATCCCTCAATCATGAGGTGGAATGGCCTCCACGATCTCCTGACTTGACACCCGGTGACTTTTTTCCTCTTGGGATACCTAAAGATCAGGGTATACACATCCCCACCACGTGATCTGGATGACTTGCAGGCGCGTATTCGGCATTAGATCGATGTTCTTCGTCATGATCCCGCAATGGTAAGAAGAGCAGTGCAAGAAATGCAGCGTCGTTCACAGCTTTGTGTCGACAGGGGAGGTGGACACATCCAAGGTGTTGGTGCATGAAAGGTAAGGGCTGAATGATGTGCTCACCAGAGATTGCATCTAGACAGTGAATATGTAAATTACAGTCACCCGCAAAATGTTAACAGAGGGGATAGCATTTCATTAAAACTTGGTGTGAAAAACAAACAAACGATGAAACCAGAAACATACAGAAAAGTTGGTTTCGTACCTTACAAACCAAAACTTGGAAAAAGTAAGTTTTGTACCCTTCACCTTCGAAGGACCCTAACTCTGTGATCCGTGACAATGGTCACGAAAAGAAGATGTCAAATTAAAGCTGATGAGCCACTTTGTATTTTAGTAAACATTTCACAAGAATTACATTAACAAAAGTAACTTGGTGATATTAATTCATGCTTTTGATAAGGATGTCCAAGTGGGTTCTTTGGCGCCAACTGTGAATGTAGGTGCCACTGTGGACAAGCAAGCTGTCAGTTCGACGGAGGTTGTGCACCAGGGTCATGTCACAGCGGATACACTGGTCCATATTGTCAAGGTTCGTAACATCTTGTTTAGTTTACTGTCGCTTTACTCGCTTCTACAAATGGATATTATTAAAGCAACAGGAGTGAGCATTCTATTACCATTGATATATAAACTTATGGAAACATTGGATTTTTAATGGAGATATTGTTTATTGAAAGTGTGTATATTTGCAGCATATTTTCCCGCGTGGACCAAACTTACCTCTAATTAGCGTAGGGCATCCTTGATTATTGGACCTTATCGTTGAGTTGCTGTCCATAGGTGTATAATTCTCATTACGCGATTTGGTGATATTTTGAAATATTCACATAAACACTCCAAAATTAATGAAAACACTTACAGCATGTACTAGGGCCGCATTAATACAAAAGTGGCAAAAATGAGACTTTGATTAACTGTACAAAAGTAATCATAACTCTTGACTGACAAAATTAAATGAAAGAAAGTGATTAAGAAAGAATGATTATCCTACCTAACTATGATACCAAATACACATACATTTTGAGATCATTTTATACCTGCAGTGATGTTCTTCCGATTGTACCATTTGTTTTTATTTGATTCAGGCTGTAATTACACGTTGCCTTCTTGACAGCAGTGGGAGTAGTAGTGGTAGTAGTAGTAATCACTTATGTGTTCATTTTTAACTTCAGAATTGGACTCTACCCAGCCATGCCCGTCTGGATATTTCGGAAAACTGTGCACATATCTATGCCATTGCCTCAATGAAATGTCATGCAACAGGTGGACAGGTCTATGTGACAACGGATCACCTTGTGATGAAGGGTGGGCAGGAAGCGATTGTCAACAAGGTATGATAACCTAAAGGAATGCAGTGAACACGGAGCCAGCACCTTGTTTATACCAGTACCTATTATATCTTAGTTTTGAGGTAATGCTATTAGAAGAATAATGAAGGGGAAAAATGATATCAGCTGTGGAGTAGTCGGCATCCCTTTTCAAAATGATGCCAGTATATGAAGAGCTTGCAAGCAAAGGGCGCTAAATCCATTTTGATGAAATTAGACAATAGGGCATTTCTTTGCTGGAGTTCGTAAACGCGCCTATGGGAAAATGAAACTAAAATATGCAATCTTGGGCATTTTTCTGTGCAATTTAGTGCCAAAATTTAGTTTGTAACTAGTTATGTTGTTAGCCAATGTAATGATGATAATAACTTCTTTTTCACGAAAAGTAGATATAGCGCCTTTTGGTTGCAAACTCTTCATATATTCATGGGGTATGAACAAGTAACAGTACTTATGATTTGATGTTGCTTATTTCAGTTCTGTAAATTAGTGGATATGGTTTTAGCATCTTTGTTACAAACTTATCGAAATTTTACAAATTCAAGTAGAACGTAAATTATATTTTGGGAGCTAGGGCAGCCTTCCCTGTACACCTAACGCTCGACTTTTCACTCGTTAGTGAAGGAATAATCCCATAAAAAAATAAGTAGTTCATTAGTCCTCAACAGGTTCTGCCCTCATCCCCGTCTAACGATCGAAAGAGACCCTGCTTACTGCTCAGCAGAGTGAGCTTTTGTTGTAATAGTAGTAGTAGTAGTAGTAGTAGTAGTAGTAGTAGTAAATAATAATAATAATAATAATAATAATAACAGTTATTATTATTATTATTATTATTATTATTTATTATTTATTAATTATTATTATTATTATTATTTTATTATTACAATATTGATGTTAATATGCGACATTCACATTTAATGCGCAGCTACTACCATATACATAACAAACAAAACTTTGGCAAATTAATTAATTTCAGCAATGGACAGATGAGATTTTAATCTGATCTTAAAATCGTTTACTGAAGCTGACTGTGTTACAAACAATAGGAAATTATTCCACAATCTGAGACCATCATACTAAGGCCTTGGTCACACTAGCAGTTACGACTACCTGCGATCAAATGAATCGTACGACAAGAGCCTCCGCAGCCAGGTCGCAAGTAACTCGCACGATTTTGCTGCTGTGGGTCACACTTGTACGACCTGTTTGCCACTTGTCGTAGGTAATCGTACAAATACCAATCGCTAATCGCCCACACTAGTTGCACGATCACCTGAGACAAGTCGCAGACAGTTGTGCGATCACCTGCGGCAAAGGTGGTGCCTTATGTGCGATTACCTACGGCTAATGCGTACACAAACGGGCGATTAGCTGCGACTAGTGGCAGTATTCGTACGATTACTTGCGATGAATGGTAGCTAATCGTACGATTACTTACTGCTCATCGTACGAACGTCGTGATTCACTGGTTTCAAACGATGCTATGGTTGGCATTTCGATATGCAAAATTATGCGTTTTGATGAAAAGAACGTGTGAATGCGAATGCTTTTTACGACCTCAACAAAGGAAAATATTTATTCTGCGTTCATTATTCACGTTGCCTATATAAATCAGTGTTCCCTTCTGACATGCACCACTAATGTTCATCAGAGAACACATGTACTCGTACATTGCATGTACAGTATAAATTCAGACATGCTCCAAAGAAAGCTCAGGACGAGGGCGAAGCCTGTAGCGGAGGGAAATAGAGAGCCTCCGGTCGAAGATGCGCAAATGATGTTGAGTTCATCCGGACTTGATTCCCGAGAATGACATTCACTTTATTAAACAGCAACAACAAATATATAACCGAAAAAATGCATTAATCACATTCAGGTATTCGCAAGTCAGGATCATACTATCGTACGATGAGCTACCATTTGACGTGCGTTCTACCCGCGATCAGTTTACCACTTCTCGTATCTATGCAAATTCGCTCTTGGAGTGCGATTAGTGGCACGATCATCGTACGGTGATGGCACGATGTCCGCACGATTACTGGCGATTGCTTGCCACCTCTTTGCGATCAAATTGATCGTAGCCACGGTTTCAAACCGGTTTGAAAACCTATTTTTCGATCGTACCATACCTGCGATCACAAGTGAATTCCATGGTTGTCGTACCATAAATCGTACGATCTAACTGCAACTACTGGCGATCACCTGCGATAAATCGTCGTAACTCAATCGCAGGTAGTCGTAACTGCTAGTGTGACCAAGGCCTAACATGCGCTATCACCAAGGGCTACACTGTTTTTTTTTTTCTCTGGAGGATGCCACGATACACACTAAGAAATCGGGGTTCAATTTAAGGTTCAATTTTTGCCCTTGAACCCCTACGTGGACTGGGGTTGAATATTGAACCTCTGGGGGTGCAATTTACATT
>JZLH01S0096840.1:31509-44284 GCA_001188425.1 Eucidaris tribuloides | reverse complement strand
CGAGCACCAGTACTGATTCCGTTGAAATATATGATTTCCAAAATAATCGTTTTTGTGCGCTAACTTCAGTACGGAGATCGCCCACTCGCGGTACGTGCGTGCATGGGAATGTGTACACTGCATGCATGCACTACTGCTGCATATGCGCTAAGCACTATGCACACGTAGTCTATATGATCTACACATGAGCTGCTCTCAGCTCAGTTGACTTTGAAATCTACGAAGTACGAAGAAGGGGAAGCGGTTTTCAATAGAACGAAGTACATGATCAAGTAAGTGGCAGTGCATAAAAAAAGATGAATAGACAGCGGTCTTTGGGCTGGCGGTGCACATCAGATTGCATAGTCACCGGCGGGTGTTGGGCTGGCATTATCGGTTGGCCTGCAAAATTTGTAAGGTAGGTATTGGCTTTCTAACATTGCTTTTACTTTGGTCAGTTTGGATTTGACCTGTGATGGGGAGTTTCATTTTGACAATCGCCCGCACCATAATGTAACGTTAGAATAAGTTAAATCAAACAATCTACCTACGGCTACGCTACAGCTAGCCTACACCGTTCGTATCACTAATAATCGACTAACGTTACGTAAGCCTTGGCCGAAGCCGCCGAACGGAACGTAGATCTAGATCTAGGTATACGTTAGATCTATAATATAAAAGACGTTAACAACGGGTTAGTTAGCTAGCTGTGTCTGAGCTGTGTGGGGTGCGGCGGCCGCGCCTAACCAAGTTAGGCATGACGTTAGGCTAGCGTTACGTAAATTGTGCATATTGCTTTAGATCTAATCTATAATGGGTTTTGTCCGTGAATGTGTAATTTTGTAATTTGCACAAAGTCGGGAGGTTTATTTTTTTTTTTACAGATAAAATATACTAACGTTAGTATGATCTAACGTTGACTAACAAGTAACATGGATCTAACTTAGATCTAATTTAGACCTAACCAGGCTAATATTATATTACTAGTAGATCTATAGCTTCGCCTACTCGACGGGATAAACAAAGGACTTGAAAAGTTGAATGACGAGTAGACTATAATAAATACGGGTACCATTACTAGGCGTTAGAGTAGACTCTACTGTAACTCTAACAAGATCAGTTTACGTTGTCATGGATAAACAAAGCAGGATGAAGCAATTATTTAGAGTCTAATAGTTGCAAAGTAAAGACAATTCAAAGTTTTCTGCAAAGGTACTAGATTATTTGCTTGCCTTGTGTGGATTGTGCAGTCTACTCTAGTCGAGTGTAAATGTGTCATGGAGTATTTTGGCCAAAATGGTGTAAACTTAAACTGAAGTGAAAGAACCGAGTTGGTTCATTGAAAAGAACAACGTGTGAGGTCTTGTGCAAATGAATGGCCAATTTGGTTCAAATAACACATATCCCTATGGGAAAATAATGAATAGGCCGATACCAGCTAACCCATAGTGCCTACTGAGCATGTGCAGAAGGCAGATTAATGGCATTTGTGGAATGTTATACCCAGGAATTGATTTAGACCACGGTCTAACTAAACTTGTCTTTGTGAATACAAAACAATTTAGACAGGGTGTCTAAGATAAACCCAGGTCTAACTAAACCCGGGTTTTTCTTAGACCCGGGTTTAACTAACCTTGCTTCGAGAATACGGGCCAAAGACGCAAGAATAAACCCAGTCAGACACAAAGATGCAACAAACACATGTACAGATCAATGCAAACACATGGACACGAAACACATATATATAGGCACAAGCACACATACAATCAGACTCACACTTATAGGCCTATACAGACACACAGACACACATACACACATAATAGAGACACATCCTTGAATACCCACGCACACAGAAGCAGACACAAAAACATACACATAGATACACAAACATACAAGCACACAGAAGACACGTCACACAGACACAGACACAGACACATAGACACACATTCACGTGACACACATACCCACGTACAGTTTTAGGTCTTGCTACCAACCCGTACATTTTTGCTTTGTCGGGCTCCATATTCATACATATTTTGCACTTAACTTGCCCACCTCCTTATATTATATTATTTAGTTTAAAATTTGGTTGAAGATATGATTTGAAATACTCAGACTCATGTAGACGTAGACACAAACATACATATATACACACAAACACACACGCACAGAAACACACTAACACATAGACAACCACAAAGACGCAAAATATACCTAATCAGACGCACAGATTCAAACAAACACATGGGCAGAACAAACACAGAGACATGAAACACACATATATATACACAAGGACATATAGAATCAGACTCACACACTCTGGCATACACAGACACACACTTGGACACACATACACACAAATAGACACACATGCATGCCTACCCACGAACACAGGAACATATAGGAACATACACACAGAAGCTGACAAAAAAACATACACAAAAATACACACATATACATACAAAGCACACAGAAACGTCACACAGACACAGACACAGACAGATAGACACACATACATACAGAGCCAAAAACATACACGCACAGAAACACAAATACACATAGATTATCATAAAGACGCAAAAATATATCCAGTCAGTCACACAGATGCAAACAAACATATGCACAGATAAATGCAAACACATGGACACGAGACACACACACATGGACATACATACACACAAACATCTACAAACATACATACTAAGCATACAGACACGTCACACAGACACACACACAGACACAAAGAATCAGACTCACACTTATAATCCTACACAGACACACACATGGACACACATACGCACAAAATAGACACACATCCTTTCCTACCCACGCATACAGAAACCTAACGAAACATACACACAGAAACAGACACAAAAACATACACAAACATACAGAAACATACTTACAAAGCACACGACACGTCACACAGACACAGACACAGACAGATAGACACATACAGGTGACACACATACCCACATACAGTTTGATTAGGTCGGGCTACACACCCGTTTATTTTTGCGTGGTCGATCTACTAACGCACACATAAATATATACGAACATACACACAGCAGCAGACACAAAAATCATACACAAACATACGTACAAACCACAGAGACACATCACACAGACACAGACACAGACAGATAGACACACATACAGGTGACACAGATACCCACATACAGTTTTAGTAGGTCGGGCTAAAAACCCGTACATTTTTGCCTTGTCGGGCTACCAACCCGTACATTTTTGCCTGGGTGGGCTCCCAACCCGTACATTTTTGCCTTGCCTGGCTCCATATTCATGCATATTTTGCACTTAACTTGCCCACCTCCTTTATATTATATTATTTAGTTTAGAATTTGGTTGAAGATATGATTTGAAATACTCAGACTCATGTAGACGTAGACACAAACATGCATACATAGACACAAACACAAACGCATAGAAACACACGTACACATAGATAAACACAAATACGCAAGAATAAACCCAGCCAGACACAAAGATGCAACAAACACATGCAAAGATCAATGCAAACACATGGACACGAAACACATATATATATAAATATATATATATATATATATATAGACATAGGCACACATAGAATCAAACTCACACTTATAGGCCTACACAGATACACATACACACAAAATAGACACACATTCTTTCCTACCCACGAACACAGAAACATAGAGGGACATGCACACAGAAGCAGACACAAAAACATACAGAAACATACACAAACATACTTACAAAGCACACAGACACGTCACACAGACACAGGCACAGACAGATAGACACACATACACGTGACACACATACCCACATACAGTTTTAGGTCTTGCTACCAACCCGTACATTTTTATGTGGTCGGTCTACCAACGCACACAGAAATATATACGAACATACACACAGAAACAGACACAAAACATACACAAACATACACAAACATACATACAAACCACAGAGAAGCGTCACACAGACACATACACAGACACAGACGGATAGACACACATACACGTGACACAGATACCCTTATACACTTTTAGTAGGTCGGGCTACCAACCCGTACATTTTTGCCTGGTCGGGCTACCAACCCGTACATTTTTGCCTGGGTGGGCTCCCAACCCGTACATTTTTGCTCGGTTGGGCTCCACATCCATGCATATTTTGCACTTAACTTGCCAACCTTTTATTATATTATTTGATTTAAAATTTGGTTGAATATATGATTTGAAATACTCAGACACATGTATACGTAGAAACAAATATACATACATGCCCACAAACACACACGCACAGAAACACATGTACAACGACAAACACGCCGACGCAAAATATACCCAATTAGACGCAAACAAACACATGCACAGATAAATGCAAACACAGAGACACGAAACACACATATATAGACACAAGCACATATAGAATCAGACCGTGGCACAGACATAGGCCTACACAGACACACACAAGGACAAACATACACACAAATAGACACACATGCATGTCTACCCACGCCCACAGAAACATATAGGAACATACACACAGAAACAGACAAAAAACATACACAAACATACACAAATATACATACAAAGTACACAGACACGTCACACAGACACAGACACAGACAGATAGACACACATACACGTGACACAGATACCTACATACAGTTTCAGTAGGTTGGGCTACCAACCCGTACATTTTTGCGTGGTCGGGCTCCCCAAACCCGTACATTTTTGCCTCACGGGCTACCAACCCGTACATTTTTGCCTAGTCGGGCTCCCAACCCGTACATTTCATGCAACACAAAAAGCAAAATATCGGTTGGGAGCCCGGTATATTCAAAATCCATTTTTTTACGCTTTTTTTGCAGAAAAAACAGTTGATTTGTTCTTAAAAGTATTCCAGACAGAATAAAAAATATTTGTCTGTTTAAAATGTTTCAAAAAGTGCAAAATAACAAAATTACCATCGGGCTCCATCCGTAATTTTTTGCCTGGGCTCCCAACCGATACATTTGTACGTAATATATTATATATATATATATATATATATATTATTATATATATAACATTGTAACGATATACGCCACATGTACGTGCATTGTATTTCCAATGTAGATTGGTTCAATACCATTGTATTGCGGGTAAAATGTGAACTATCTCGCACTAGCACTTGTGCTTACAATTTCGGTTTCTTGCTACAAACTTTATTATTATGTATTCTCATATTTATAGTATTCAACGATGCTTATATTCTTATTGAGGTTTAATGTTTTAGTTAGTTTACCTTTCTTTTAATTGTGTTATATTCACAGTTGTTCAAACGATTTTGTTAATAACCAATTTTCAGAACTATGTGATCGGTAAATATAGCGGCAATGCAGTTATCAACCAACGGCTTCAGCACAGTACTCCGACAAATACAAGCGGTATATTGACTTCCAGTGATAGTCGTGCGAATGGTATTGCACGTAGCGTATGACTGCTTGCGTGTTAAATAAGCGGTGACCGGTAAAGGTAAACAATAATATAGTTCACTTACATTTACTTCTCCTCTATAGGTTTTTATTAGCAACTGAGGACAAGCATTGACCCATGTCTGCATAACGCGTCCAGATGCCAAATGGTTCAAAACGCTGTCGCCAACGCCAGTCCCCCCCCCCCAAAAAAAGAAAAAGTTAACTGAGAGAGTACTAGCCTACTCTTCTCGCTGATAGTACGAACTATTACTTACGATTTTCGTGAAGAAATCTCAATATGTCCAAAATATTAGTATTTTGCGTCAATTTTCTTGGATCAATAATTGCCACTTTTCTGGACTCAAGGCCTTGCAACGCTGGTTTCACTACAACGTAAGGTATAGTTGGACTTCGTGACGAAACTTAAGTTGGCTGAGGTGGGGAGTGTAATGCGAAAGGGGCTTATTTTGGGTACCGTAGGAAAGGGGGAGGGGAGTTATTATTTTGTGTTGGTGTTTTTTTTACACGAGTGATTCTAATTTCTTATCTTCTTCATTGATTAAAATAATCATAATATGATGCATAATTTAATGGACATACCTGTGATGATGTGAATATGTTAGTGTAATAGGGTATGTGATATATTTTTAATGAAATGATTTCCATCATTAAATGTGATTTTTGGCTAACATTGTTTAAAAATTGTCAAACTTTGATATCTGAGGTAGCATAGTAGTGCTCAAATGGACAATAAACCTAGAATAACAAAGGTTTGAAAGTTACACTGGCCAATGGCAGATTTATACATGAATAAAAATAAAATCGGTGGCGAGGTTTTATTAACCTAGGTGTACACACAGTAAGTCTATGGGAGGAAATGGGCAAGTGAATCTGGTCAATTACGATTATTCACTTATTATAAAGCACTAATAATCATTTTGAAATACAATTTTTTCAGGGCTTTCATTTCTTAGACGCTCATCAAAGAACACCTGGTAGCATGGGGAATCATGCGTGCTTCTAAGATTGTTTAACTGTGGTAAATGGTTAGCCAATAACTTTAAATTACTTCTTTCTTTTCTTCATTTTCTTACTATTTCTTTTTCTGTAATTTTCTTCTTTCTTCCTTCTCCCCTTTCCCTTTCTTCTTATCTTATCTCGTTTTATGTTTTCCTTCGTTTAATAAACTCTTCTCCTTTTTAGTAATTTTCCTTCATTTCATTCCCACTTTTTTCCTTCCTTCTCTATTTTTCCTCCATATCTTTTCCCCCTTATTTTCTCGTATACCTTTCTTATATTCCCTATTTCTTTCTTTCTTCCAACTCCTTTTTTCTGTTGTATGTTTCTTTTCTTTTAATTGCAAGAAGTCGAGCCGTCATCGTACTGTTTTTAGGGGTTAACATTTAATTGCCATCGCATATTTTAAATATATAATATTTCTCCTGTGTTTTGAACGTATTTGTGTACATGTATCTATTTTGGTTAGTTATTTAGCTTGTTGTAATCTGATATCTTGATGTTTACATGACGTGTTTATCCATTATTTATCAATGATCGACTGTATGCCAAATTGTATGCTTTGTTTTGCATTGAACAACAAATTAATCTCTGAATCTTGGCAAAAATCTTGAATCATAATGCGTTGTGCAACCTATAATGGTTCCGAAGAAATGTCGGGGGGCGGACTTGCCATCGATAACGTCAATGGAAATATGCGAAAATATAAGGGTATCAATTTACTCATAATAAAGAAATAAATCCAATTTTCGGTGGTTGATCACTACCCCCCCCCCCTTCCTCACCTCTCGGTCTGAAATAATTACGGCGGACTTCGCATCGTGATGCAAGTTATTGGTCTGGTGTGGAGATGAGGTGGAGTAAAGATAGGGTCATGTGATTGAATTCATCCAGGAGGGCTGAAATACCATAACCCCGTGGGGGGTCGGGGGGACTGTCATTACAAGGTGTACACCATGCGCGTGTGAAAAAAACGCGTAAAAAGGGGGAAATGAATATTGCTTCTAACAGATAGGTTTACTTGAAAAAGGGATATTCTTTCGAATTGAATACTTGTTATGGCATTCTGAGATTGACAGATGATTACTTGTTTAGGGTCCATTTTGAAACTTCATACAAACATGGTGTACACTCTGTAATGACAGTGCCCCACACCCCCCCGGGGGGGACCATAACCAAATTATCAACGTGAAATGTTTACTATTTTGGGGAACAATCAATTTATCTACGGCAGCTGCAATGGCGAATAATGGCTTCAGCGTGAGGTGAAGATCGAGGCAGCATTTCTTATCCCAAACGCCCCCCTCCCACCATTCCACCCAACTGTACATCTTAGGTATGAGGAGAACAGTAAACGTTTCACCTAAATTTTCCCCTTGGAAATCAATCTTTCCACCCTGCACTACCAAGACCTAACAGTCAACATAAAGGGCTCCCAGCAAACACCCACACCACCATTTTCCCCATGTCAAACAAAATACCCTAACCACCATTGGTCCCCCAACCCAGGCAATAGCATCGAACTGAACAACGCCTCGTCCGTTCCTGCCCCACAAATTCTATGTGAGCGTGTGCTGGTTATTTGTGCAAAAAGGTTAACTATGCCTTGTATGATGTCTGCGTGTCTGTGTGACAACCACCTCCTGAACACTACATCGTTTGTTGCGGCACAATTGTCGCCGTGTCACAAAATTGTCGCCGGCGACAATTTTTGACGCTCATTGCTGATTCCATTTTTTTTTTCCGTTGCCGAAAATATTGTGCCATATAAACAGAAACTGACGGCACAAATTGTCGACGACCGTCCATCAATTGTCATCACTCACTAAACATGTTTGTCTAGTGTGTATAATGTCCGTGTGTGTATCTGTGTGTCACCGTGTTTCTTGTGTACCTGTGGACTGCCTAGCTTCTGGGTGTGTATATTGTTTATGTGATCTGTTTGTGTGTGCATGTGTTTCAAGTGTCCTGTGTGTCATGTGTCATGTTTATTTTGCGTCTGTTTGTTCGTATATGTATCCTCTCTTTTTGTGTGTGTCTGATTGGACGTGTATGTGAGTCGTGTCTGTTTTGCGTGTCTCTGTTTGTGTGTCCTGTCTGTAGTATATGTCTGTGTCTGTGTTTGGCAGTGTTTGTCATGTGTGTCTGTATGAGATGTTCTAATGTGTCTGCTCCCAGTTGTGTGTTCTAATATGTTGTGTCTGTGTGGCTGTATATGTCCTGCGTTTGTCTGCACGTGTGTGTATGTCTTTTGTTGTGTCTGCATAGTGTCTGTGTGTTTGTATTTGTGTGCTGTAATATGGTGTCTGTATGTAACTTGTGTCTGTGGTATCTAGTGAGTGTCTGTTATTGTGGCTGTAATATGTCTGTGTTTGTCTGCTATGTGTGTGCTGTTGTATTTGTCTTTGTGTTTGTATTGTATTGTTGTATGTGTCTGTGTGTGTCTGATCCTGTCTGTGTGTATGTTTTGTATGTGTCATGTTTGTTGTGTCTAGTCTTGTTCTGTCTGTGTGCTTGTATGTGATCTCGTAATTGGTAGCAGCCTAGCTGGGTATATGAGTATTACATGTATTGGGGTGTGGCGTTTGTGTCTGTGTTCTGAATATGTCTATTTTTGTCTGGTATGTGTTGTATGTGTATGTTTGTGTCTGTTGTTCTGTTTGTTCTATATTGTGTCTGTGCTCAGTGTTCTGAATATGTCTGTTTGTCTGTATGGTCTTAGTATGTGTTTATGTTTTGTGTTGTATGCTGTCTGTTTGTGTCTATATCGTGTCTGTAGTGTGTCTGTCATGTGTTTGTGTTCTGCTATATGTCTGCTGTGTATCTTTGTGTGTAATGTGTATGGACTGTGCGTGTCTGTTGCTCTGTATGTGTCTATGTGTTTGTTTTGACTGTCTGCATGTCTTTGTGTATACTCTGATATATCTGCGTTCTGTATGTCTGGTGTGTCTTGAACGTGTGTATGTTATGTTGTGTTCTGGTTTTGTGTCGTTTTGTGCGAATGTGTCTGCATGTTTGTTTGTGTGAATTCTCTGTGTCTGTGTGTGTCTGAAATTTAAAATTCTGATACAGAAGATTTGAAAGACCAAGGCCCTTTCAGATAATAAAAAATATAGAATCTGCAAAGATATAGAGCTATGACATTTTTATTAGTTCTGAATTGAATTTTCATAAATTAAGCACAATCAATGAAACACACACTATCTGCGAAGGTGGGAACTTCTCACAGAGCCTTATCCGGGTATTTAAGAAATTACAGAAATAACAATTGTGAAAAAATACAATCATTAACAAACTTAACATTTTGAACTCACATAGACACATGCAAAGACACATCAAAAACACGCCAGACGCACACAACACACAAAATCTTGAACAGATAAATGCACATCATTAGACACATGACACACACAGAGGCACATGGTACACCAAACGAACAGACAATCAACAGTTATCTACAAAACACATGACACCACATACAGATACAGAACAAACAACAGTACAACAGACAGACACCACATAAAACATAAACAGACAACACGGTACAACAATACAAGGACAACAGTCATACACACACGAAACAAAGTACACAGTTCACACAGACACATGAACATGTGACACAAACCACATACACATGTATCTAAAGATAAACACACAGCACACAGACAGAAAACATTACTTGTATACAGAACAAACCAGACACAAACAGGACAACACATAGACCAATGTTATATAAGTAAACACACGGCACAACAGATAAACTTACTGCTATACAGACACACAGAACACAAACAGACAAACCACAGACCACATACAGATACCAGACACACAACAAAACTATACACATAAAGACACCACAAGACAGACACACACACAGACATACAGACACACAGACAAAACGTGGACCATACAGCACCCACAGAGACATCAAGACAACACACGATACACTACAGACACACAAACAGACAGACCGACATTCAGCAAACACACGAAATCAGACACCATACAGACACACGACACACACAGACAAAATAAACACACATAGGACACAGCAAAAGACACCATACAGACACACACACATACACCTAACAAAACACAAACACCTACTGACTACACCACATACCCACAACGAATTAAATATGATTTTATATGGCTTCGCGACAACTTTGTGCCGTACAAACTCTGGCGTGCAATCAACTCGATACAATTGTCGCTTGGCGACAATTAGTGCCATCAGTTTTTCTCACAAAAATACAATCTCACAATTGTCGCCGGCGACAATTTGTGACTTGCAATTTTGCCTGCAACATCGTTGCACTCCTAACTCTTTTAGTATCAATGCTGCCCAGACAGTTTGAATTACATGATTGTTTATATCATTTCTTCTGACTAAAGAATTATTATCGTTTTTACTTATTAATTATCCACGTGAAAAGTAATCAAAAATAATTAAATGCACATTGGGTTTTATTTGAAATTTTACTCGTTTGTAAGGGCGAGTGGCCACAACTTCTCCCCGATGTATGTCCGGACACGTTTTCTCTTACATCAGCATTCCCTCTGTCTCTCCGTTTGTTTTTATCCACTTTCAAAACACAAGAAATATTGCTGTCTTATGCATTTTGTCCACACAACACCGCCGGTCTTCTTTCAATGATTACCATAAGCATACAGTCATTTTCTTGAACTTTCGACCACGTTGATCAATTCTTCATAATTACTTACGAGAATAATCACTCGATCAAATGTTCCCTTAAGTCACTGATAGCGTCACCTGAATACAGATGATACCGGAAAAATATATCCCCGTACATAATTTTGATGAAAGTGTGCATAACAGTTGATTTCGGGGCAGGCATGAATCAAATAATCGTATACCCAGTGGTCACCATGAGGTATACATATTCTATTTCGTTTACTCACTATTAACCAAGTCTCTAAAATTGTAGTAATCGCATGGAAATTGACACAAATCTTTTTCTTCATGATGATGATGTATGATGATCATCATCATCACTCAATCATCATCATCTACATCATGAAAATTAATAATAAATAATTATAAATGATAACAATAATATGATGATGATAATATAATAATAATGATATTGATAATAAATAATAAATTAATAATGATAAAATATAATATAAATAATAATAAATAATAATAAAAATAATAATATGATAAATTAATGAATGATAATATAATAATGATAATAATAAAATGATAATAGATATAATAATAATGATAATAAAATTAATAATATAATGTAATAATAAATAATAATAATAATAGTATAATAATAATGATGATAATAAATTAATGATAATAATAAAATGATAATAATAATAATAATTATCATAATAATAGATAATAATGATAATAATAATAATAATATATAATAATAACGAGAATAATAATATATAAGAGTGCAATATTGGCTCCTTGCATTAACCCTTTAGAAGATAAATATTATCAACTATAATAATTTCAATTAATTACTAGCTGATCATCACTTGACCCTTATGATGAAATTACTGTGATGTAAAGTCTGGAAAATTTATCTGAGAAATTTATTCATCCTGCTAATATTTTATTTTTATCTCAAAGTTGGACAGCAATTTACGGCCACGTGCAAACTTTCTTGATACACTTTGACGCAATCAAAGCACAACCTCTTTTACGGAATTGAACGGATTAATGAAGGTAATAGGATTACATACTTTGTTCCGTTTTAATTATTGTGTGTTGTATGTCTTTCGTAATTCTAACGGGACTTGCTGCAAAAACCAGGCTTTCCATGGCTGATAGCAAGTTTTTTTTTTAACCGCCGATTAAATCAATAAACAAATCAACAAACATCTGATAATTGACCTAATTTTCGATGAAATGCCCTTGGCTTGCAATTGGCTGTAGTGTGTATACGTGCTAAATAAAAACACATCAAAAGATAAAAAGATAAAGTATTAGTGCTTTCAGAACATAAAATTTCAAATATACCAAACTGTTTTTAAACCATTTCTATGTGAACAGATTGGTACTTCTGAAAATGTCAGCTTAAAATATAATAAGCTGCAGAGAGAATATATAGCTGAAAAAGAACAGAACACTTGTTTTCACAACAATCCTGAATCCCCACTGCTGACAAAGCTACTAAAACATGGATTCAATATATGGGAAATGCTAATTTTGACATTGCAACTGAGGCGGTATTAGGTGCGAAAGCTACACTGTTTCAAACTGCCATCTACAGGTATTTATTCATATGAGGTGAATTAGTCTTAACATTAAAAAGCGCAAATTCATTCATTCAT
>JZLH01S0096840.1:15646-30452 GCA_001188425.1 Eucidaris tribuloides | reverse complement strand
GACCAACGCACCCTATCATTTCTAATTAAAACCATGGCTATCACTTTCTAACATCACCACACTGTAATTGTTACAATGCTACCACTCCACCATCATAATCGATATTCGTCACTTCACTAACAAAATTGAATTTGTAACGTTCCAACACATAGCACTTTCTAGACACTCGGTGGAATGATTAGCACATTTATTGATCAACCAAATACTATAGTTCATGATACTTAAAAAATAATTATAAACAGTAGTTTTCTTAAGTACTTTAAAAAAAAAACTAAGCATCCCATATTATTTTGTCATGAAATATAAAAATAATTATAGATGGTAGTCTTCTGATGTAAATATAAAAAACTAAAGCAGTTTAACTGCTTTAAAGTCGATGGATATATCTCCGCACCCCATACTATTTTTTCATGAAATATAAATATAATTATAGACAGTAGTCTTCTGAGGTTAATACAAAAAAACTACAGCATTTTAAATGCTTTACAGTCGATAGATATGCCTCAACACCCCGAACTATTTTGTTCAAATTAGATACAATTCCTCGTAAATGTGGCCTAATCTGATCAGCGGTTCTTAAGTTAAAATGGTAATGATGTGAAATTAGGTATTATAAGGCCTCACCATTTTTTACCTTTCAACTCCAAAACCTAACCAGTTCATTGATGCATAATTACTTCATACATGTATTTGATGTAAGTGTCATTAATTTTCAAATAATATTGTTGAACTAAAATGAGATATGCCAGGGGAAGGCCTTTCATCTTCGAAATCTAATGAGTTCATTAATTGTCTTATAATATATCTTTGATCTACGTTTGATTAAAATCTGATCAGTGATTCATTATTGCAGCATACCGCAGTACACGCTTGACCAAAGTTTGAGTATATTCTGATTACTTCTTGCTGTAAAAAAAAATCAAAGTAGACATATCAAATCCTGTGACCTTTAACCTTTCAAATCTGAAATCTAACCAGTTCACGGTTGCATTATATTACATACTCGATATTAGTTTCATTAATATACGAGTGATGTTGTTGAGCTGAAATAAGATACGCCAAGTGGCCTTTGACCTTTAGGCCTTCAACTCCAGAATTCAAAAGGTAAATTAGAGGGAAATAATCAACGCTTATTCATGTGGATGGAGGCTATGGAATTTTAAATCCACACTTTCCACTTTTTAACAATACATATGTATCGTGGGGGTGTTTTATTCCCGTGCGAGGGTACCATTATTTTGTCTTAGGTGTTTTCTTCACCATAATAAGAGCAAGAAAACCAGTGTTTAATGATATACAGTACGTGCAAGTATTCCTGCAAAGATATTCATTTAAAGACTAGATTCAGTGCCACCATTTGAAAAGACATCTACGAAATGACATACTGTACGTGTACCTGACTCTGCAGTAGTTTCACGAAGGTAAAACGATCTTCTTCACGTTTTAAGCAAAAAAAATGCATGATTAATGATACATTTTTGCTATTGTGGTGCAAGCAATTTTCTAGATATTCTCCTAATTGCTTTTGAATCTACTTAATTGATAACTGTGAATCTCAGCAGCTTTAATGTAGTAGTCTTTTAAATCACGCATCTCAAAGTTATACATTGTATAATCGAGACATAAAAATTACTAGAATGGACAATTCTTTTCAACCCTTTCATAATGATGAAGTCATGATAGGTTCGTGGGTTGGCGAATATCAGTGCATTGGTAAGTGTTTGTATTTCTTAGATGGTTGCATGGTTGATATGTTAGTTGGTTGATGCAAGGGTTGAGTGGCTGGTTAGTTGGTTGGTTGATTGATTGCAGTGTATGGGTTAGTTGGTTGATTGTTGGGTGTGTGGGTTGTCGGTTGGTTGGTTGTTTGGTTAATTGGTGTGTGGGTTAATTGGTTGAAGTTGGGTTGGTGGTGTGTTGTCGGCTGGTAGGTGTCGTTTGCTTACTTTTCGTGGTTGCATGGTTTCGTAGCTTGAAAGCTTGTTTGGTTGACTGGTTTTACAGCCGGTAGGTAGGTAGGTATAGGTAGGTAGGTAGGATATACGCTTACACTATAGTAGGTAGTTTGGTTGGTTGGTTGGTTGGTTGGTGGGGGTTGGTTGGTGGGTGGGTTGGTGGGTGGGTTGGTGGGTGGGTTGGTCGGTGGGTGGGTGGGTTGGTTGGTTGGTTGGTGGGTTGGTTGGAGGGTTCAGGGGCGTCGAACCTGGGGTGGCAAGGGGGCAGTCGCCACCCCAATAAAAATATTGGGGGCAATCATATCGATTTGCCCCCCCCCCCATAATTTTGACAACTTGAAAAATTCATAATATGCAATGCAAGGATATGTTTAAGAAGAATTGGAAAGCACTATAAAACCATTAAACTTAGCGTAAACATACTATTAAATATACGAAATTGTCGATTTTTGGCGGGCTTCGCGCGCAAACTTCTGTATTGCAATTTGGCGCGCAAAACGCGCCGAAAATTTATGATTTTTTTCAATCCGAAACACGGATCGATGCACCTGGTTGGGTTGGTTGGTGTGTGGGTGTTAGCGGGTAGGCCAGTAAGTTGGTAAGCTGGTTATTTGGTTGGTTGGTTGATAGATGGCACTCCAAATGACGTCTTGTCCACTTCTTCTGTCAAGCAGCAGAGAATCTTCTCTTATTCAAATTGAAAAGAGAGATCAGTTCCTGCCATCCTCTTCTTGTACTCCTCATCGAACCATTCATTCAGAGCGACGGTGAAGCGATTCTTCCAGTTACCAATCTTTCCTGCAGTTATTTAGATATAAAAGCAAACATGACTTTCAAAATTCTCTGTAGAAATTTTATCAAAAGCTTCATTATTTTTTCACAATATATTTACTGCAAATCAAAATACAACGAAAATACATGGATTTCGATTGATATTATCGATATTTTCATTATAATACTTTAACCAGCCTTTTTGAGTTGAATAGAATGCATTTTGCATTCGCAACAGCAGGTGCATAAAAAGCCATCCCTCCTAGCTTTCGCAACGATTATGTAATTTCACCTTATTAATTTATTTTGTCCCATCTTGCGTAGCTTAACTTTCTATACGTGTTGTTTTGGTGTTATTTAATTTTATATTTTTCTTAATCAAAACAAGTAAACTACCGTGTAGAAGATGCTTGTTTTGCTGCTTATGTAATTATATTTGCATTCACACACTCATGCTCATAATTACGGAATATTTTAGACACATTTTAGAAGTTGCCATTTTTCCGTGAACGGTACATCTGAGATTAATATTTGCTCACAGATGAAACAATTATAATCTAATAATTTCAGGAATGCTGAGCATTTTGTACCGTCCGACTCGACACTAAAACCTGCGTTTATAAATGGCGGTATTGTTGTTGTTGTTCAGTCACGTGGTGGTTACGCCCGTTATTAGACTTGTAACAGACAATTATGATGTTAATTTAATGATAAGTGACATTAGATACAAACTTATCAGTTTTTTTTCAAATTACTTGAATTTAATACTTTTTTCATGATTTTTGTGGATAAAAAATAAATAAATATGTAATTGTTATTGCGCTTAAACGTATTTTAGTATTTAATTTAGTCATCTCAGGAAATCCAAAAATTGCTTCGCATACTGCGTTTTTGTGATCATATACTGCGTTTTTGTGAAATAAACACTTGTCTTGAAAATTTTGGGCGATATAGAAGAAAGAAATAAAGTATCAACAAAATATTCCATAATTATGAGCATGAGTGTATATTATATCTTATGTATTGTTTTGTTTTGATATGGTTTTAATGCACTTAATGATCTCAATCTATCGACATGTACTACTAATTACAGTGATCACTGAATTCAAGTTCTAATCGCAAAGTTTCTCCACATGTTTATCGTATAGAGTTTTTCCACCATTCAATTCCACTGTTCAATATGGATCAAAAGAAATGAAACCCAGATTCAATCTCCAATTTCCTAAAATCCAAAAATCATGATAAAACTGATATCAGGGGATGATCGCATGATCACTTTACTTTCGCACGGTATGTTGGTCACTCATATTCAGACACGAGTGACTGCTCAGCAAAGAATTTCGTTGAAAAAGTGAAACTTTTGTTTGTCCACGTATGTGAATTTTAATTGTACTGTATAGCGAAATTGACCAGAGCATTCATAACAAAACTATCCACTCGTGCATGCATATCGCAAACTTAAAATTTAACAAAAACGAATTTTGAATGTTTACAAAGTGAAACTAAGGAGTTACCCGTGACCAAATATGAATGACCAGTACACTAATAACGAAAGTAGAATATTATGACATCAAACTCTTTTTTAAAAGATATAGAGAATTGAATTTGCGTTCGAAAAGAAAGTGATCATTGGTGTCCACACACCCAGAAATTAACTTATAGAGCGAATAAGCTAAATTAAATCATAATAAATCATGTAAACTTCAATGTCTGCATCAAGGCATTCGAATAAAAAGAATAAGCGCTGATAAATATTAAAAAAGAATGCAACTAAAAGTAATTCGTGCACATGATTTGAATTTTATACGACGCGTTAACTAGACTGGACTGCTAGACCTGCATGATTCGTGTATCATTGTATCCTACATCAACTTCGAAATTTCAAGCCTGAAGAAAACAAACTGTGATCCATTGGTTTCTCGAGCATGGTCATAGATACAGGTATTGACAAAACAGTAAATTGGCTGAGACTAATATCATGTGTATGCCCACAGTCTGATTTCTTAATTTTCCAATTAGCTCTAATACCATCTCATCTTCTCACATTTCCTACCACCCACAACATCCCCACAACACCCACATTTTGTCTGATCTTATAGTTTTTCGTATTCTTTCTATTCTTTTTTCCCAACGCGGGCCCGAAATCCGACCCTACGCACCACATCACTCTTTAGTTTGGATCGAATCGTTAGTTTATAAACAAATCATTGCTGGCATGTAAACATACTCACATCCTCCAAAGGGCTATAAACGCAAAGTTTTCCGAGGAACTCAAGTTTAGTGCGGGTTTCACCTGACCTCTCTACTTCATAAATGACCATGCACGGCTGCTGGCCATTGTGTATATCACCACCAATCCACCCGTAACATGACTTTTCTCCCAAGCTTGTCCCGTAAATTCAAATCTTTTCTTCATTCCGTCAAACGGAGTTACTCTCATCACATACAATCGTCTGCGAAGAGTTTCGTTCACTCGCGCGAGCGAGAGCGAGACCGACGCGCATCAGTGTTTCAGCACCTACCCTGCGATCTACAGACACGGCCCGATGCGGATCCTGTAATGGCCAGTTTTTCGTATGAAGGTGATAATGACTTTTACCACTTTACTACTACTACTTCTACACTACTAACTACGCACTACTACACTGACGTACTACTACTACTTCTATATACTACTACTCAACTCCACCTACTATTACTACTACTACTACTATATTCACCTGGCGGTAACACTCACCACATCTACCTACTACACTCAGACTACTACACTACTAGCTATTTATTTTCATTTATTTTTCACGTTTTATTTAGACAGGGTAGTCCTTGCAGTCTCGAAGACTGCTTTTAAAGGAGCCCACTCGAGCCTACAAACAATCCACATATATCACAGGCCACATTGACAAAAATAAGTTACATTTCAATACAATTAAATACACAAAAGTAAGCAACAAATGTAAACAACACACACCAAAAAACTACCAACCACCCACACACAATAGCTATAATACAATTATATATATATATATATATATATTTATACTAAATATCACAAAGTATAGTATATATAATATATAGTATAAACCTTATACTATATTCTCCTACTCACATAAGTTAACACAAGTTTGTAAGTGATAGATTCCCTACCTCCCCGCCCGCCCTAAGCGCAGTGGCCGCAGGCTGTACTTATACGACGTACTTCAGATTTAAATTTGACAATTTTATAATGTAGTAATAAATAATAATCGTAGTAGTGTAGTAGTAGTAGTAGTAGTCACCCTATAGTGCTAGGTCTATGAGGGCAGGAGGTGGTTTATTTGTTTTGTTGTCTGAGTTGAGCACATGACGAATATCTGTTTTAGTAGCGATCTTCTATGATACATAGCAAATTGAAGCGCGAAGAGAAGAACAGAACCAAATACGATAGTCACACATTTATACAAACAGGTCACAAATCACATAATGTCCTCCGCGATTCATGAATATATATAAACTCACCCATCTGAATTTAATACCTTTCTCTGCACCTCAATTACTAGCCTAATTGTGTCATTAGTTGGGTTGATTATAAAAATCAAACAAATGATGTAATGCATTGTCAAAAAATCATAAACAAATTAAGCTGATTCCTTTCTAACTACACACTAATTTCTATTGTACATTTGAAAACAGTAGTAAAACAATCAGGGATTTGGAAATTTCCCTTTCGTAAGGAAGAAGCATCAAATCCAATTAATGAAGAAACAGCATAAGCCCTTCCTGTTCGCAAGGAGCAATTGAGCGATAAGTTGGACTACTCCGGGAATGAGTCGCACCTATGACTAATGAGAGTGCAGATATGTATGAAAACAAAGTATAAGTGAGAATGGTTCATTGTAGAAATCATACGAAAAAAAACAGCAAGTCGCATCGCGTATGGGACAATATAAACGCCCGAAGCCCACATAATACATGTTTCAGAACCACCCTCACCCAATTTCCTACCCAGGACATCTCGCACAACTTCAAGAATAGTGAGTATCTACGATCGAGTTCCCAAGATTTAGAAAAGGGTTCATGTAAACAAAATTTAGTCTTTCTGCGTGAGAGTAAGCAGACAGAACTGAAATGGTTACTCGTGCACATTTTGAAATAGGTGAATGCGTCATACAATTAGCCACGATTTCACATATACCCAACCAATACCTCATTACCAGTTTCAATTCCGGTCTCGATATTTCACGACACACGGATAGTTTGAATCTGACATCCCACTTTTCTTCCAAAATGTCTGAGTGTCAGGATGCGAGATTGCCCACCATGATCCGAAATACGAACGAATCATCCGTATTCTCCTAACAAAGGAGAAAATAATCTGAGAGGCTGCACAACTATTGTCTTTTTATGAGTATCGAGTTTACTACGCAAATTTCATTATACATTGATCAGGTACTCAACATCTATCAATGGGGATCCGTTCATAGAGAATCAATGAAAAAGCTGCATCCTTAAAAAAAAATGAGATAATATGGATTTAAGGGTATTACGGAAGAAGTTTCTTCCCAAAGTTATTCATCAGCAGATTGGTACTATGGTAATCACAAACAAAGGGGTTTTCAAATGGGGCGCAGACAGTCTTGGTCGAGGAGAGACAAGATTATAGTGTATATTAAGCAAATGCACCCAGCCTACAGCGACGTCCATTCTGTGAAGGAGATTCAATAGGATATTGAGTATGAAGTATAAATGCGTGAAGCAGCGCCACAGAAGAAATTCCTTGCCCACTGAGTGCTATATCCGAGACCTTATCCAGAGATTGCTGAGGTCTCATTCGGAACAATGATATAATACAAGAAATCTCCCTTCTAAGAACCAACCAGAGCAACAGGAACATGAAGATATGCAGGATGACCATATTTTGCAGAGAATTGAAAATTCTCTGACTCGAAAGAGATTCAAAAACCTCACAAGTCTCTCTGCCAGAGCGACACAGGAGGAGGAGCACCAACCTAACGACAAAACGATTTGTAACAGATGTAAGTAGAATATAGGTATTTGAGCGCTATCTCATCCCAACATCTACAAGATGTTACACTCCTAGAAACATGTTTTGCCGGAAGAGTCACACCATGTACACACACAGGAACTGCAAAAAGCTAAACTGTGAAAGAACGTGCCATCTATACAAAGGGCCTTTTCTAGTAAATAAAATGTAGTTTACTCAGTCTCAAAGATAACCTTTAGGGCAACGAACTAACAAAAAACATTATGACTCAAATGTGATCACTCAAGTATCCTTAAAATAAACAAACATGAAGATTCTCTTAAATGATGTGTCCCATAATCTCAAATATAGCAAGAGAGAAAAACATCGCAATTGGACTTCCTTGGAGTCCAATGAATATCTCATATGACAGGAGTTAAGCAAGTAAATAGCTCCCAATAGCAAATCGCGAATTTACTATCATTCCATATATAAATCTTTCAAACTGCGAACCGAAACTTAAAAACCATAGCTCAATAGATATTTAAGTTCGGCGAAACAAAATTATGTGTAAGAAGTACTCCGCACTAAAAGCCTGAGATTATTTGCCCGAAGGAGCGATATATCCATTAGTGGAGGATGTAAGAATATCGCCTCGAAATTCTTAGCCACATAAAGTGTCATAGAATGAACTGTGCCAGTCAAATTAATGTAAAATCTATTCATGAATTAGAAAAACGTCACTCAAAGCTTTGAAGAAACGAAGAAGAAGAAAAAAAGGAGACGAAAGAATGAGAATATGATTAGAAGTAAGCAGTAATACGGAGAGGAGACTTTTGAACTTCCTATTCAAGTAAACTTTATTCAAAGCACATATTTATTTGCAAATACCACTCATATATCACCAGTGACATATACATTAAATCTGAGACAACATTAAGGATAATAATTGGATCAGGACAAGTAATGCACTACTTGAAATGAATTGCAGAGTAATAGAAAATTAAACTATTCAAGTTCCGAACCAAGATACCCAAAGAAAATACCCGCAGAAAATAACAAATGCCATATTTGAAAGAATGCCCTTTAACATCACAAATACCTTTTTCACTTCTTCTCCAAATATGTCATAATTGTGTTTCAACATTTCAACAATATCACATTAACGAACAATTTATTCTTTCACCAGAACTATTTATTCGACAGAATTTAGCCTGAATTCATTCATGCACGCAGTAACATCAGCACGGTATTCATATGAACATCATATACCCAATCATTGAGAGGTCGTTGGATCCAACACAGGGCATCGTTGTTTGACCCACACGTGTCGTAAAATCCATTATGAGATTTTCTTGTAGAAGAAGAAGAAGGAGAAGAAGAAGGAAGGGCCGAGAAGCAAGATAGAGGAAAGAAGAAGTAAGCAAGAAGAGAAGCAAGACAGAAACAAGAGACAAGATGTAGTAGAGACAGAAGAATAGCATAGAAAACAAGAAGAATAGCCGGGATACGATTAGTTCAGTACAAGAAAGTGGGGTAGTCATGAGTTGCATTTCAGATGGTTTGTACAACGTGATACAGAAAAGCACTACCATGATGCTGTAGTGAAACTAAGGCTAGATAAGAGTTGGTGTATATAGAGAATGGTATAATACCATTCCATAGTGAAGATAAATACCGATGTACGCCTGAGTACGTTCAAAAATGAGGAGCTGATGGACCAGGGAGCGGTTACACATGGTAATCCATGTAGTACCATGGTAAAAACTATGGTACTGAAAGTGAATACCATAGATCTTTTAGGATAGCATGGGGTACACATCAAGTGCTCTAGTAACCATGTGTGAGTGAATAGTACAACACTTACCAGCGATCGGTATGAGCGGGGCAATTGGCTACCACTACTCGCACTATAACTATGCACCACTGAAAGCCTCAGGTACATGGTAACACAGGAAAAGACCCCACACTAATATTTGAGTAAAAGGTAGACACATAAAACGATCGCTTCCATTTGTGACCCTCTATGATCAAGTGATACTAGGATATTTCTCATATCAAATAAGGCGAATGTAGAACTATGGATCATAATCACACCGGTACCGGCGACTAAAGTAGCGCGAATATATGGAAACTTTGTATAGGTAGCAAACATTGGTTCTTCGCATGCCCGTATAGAAAAGTACCAATCAAATGTACCATGGTAATTAGTACCCGTCAAATACCTTTCTACGGTAATTTTGTCATGGTAAATTATCTACTGGTACTAAGCAGCATGGAGTACCTATGTAGTACCGAATGGTATACCATGGTAAGTACCGATGGTACGTACCATGGTAGTACCATGGTAAGTACCAGGTAGTACATGGTAATACATGGTCTTAGTACCTATGGTAGTACAATTGTAAGTACCTACATGGTAAGTACCAGGTAAGTACCATGGTCGTACCAATGGTAAGTAACAATGGTGAAGCACCTATTGGTAAGTACGCAATAGGTAGTACCATGGTAGTACGCATGGTAAGTACCTATGGTAGTACTATGTAAGTTACAAATGGTATACCATGGTAAGTAGCGCATGGAGACCCATGGTAAGGTACCATGGTAGAGCATGGTAATGTACCGATGGTAGTAACATGGTAAATACGATGGTACACTCAATAGTAATCCATAGATGTAAGCTGTAACGTGTTAGCTCATGAATATTCATAAGATTACATAACTAACACGGGGAAATCATATTTATGAAATATCATAAATTTGACTTGTGTTTCATCGAGATTAAGTAATATTGTAATGTAAATAATTTCAGCAGGCTGTAATTTTGCCATGAAATGGCTTCATTTTAAAGAATACAATTAAAGGAAATACATCACAATTTAGGAACTGATTTACCAATTTCACATGAAGTAACCACAACTTTTCTGTATCTATAAAATCGGTATATAGGAATCGAGTAAACTTGTATGTTATAGTAGTAGGATATAGGGTTAGGAACTTAGTTAGGGGATAGGCATAATATAGATATAGTAGGTGTTGTATTAAGGTATAGGGTGATATCTAGATGGCGATCCTTGTTGAAAATATAATAATAATCCCAAATATTTTTTTTTTTTTTCTCCGATTCGATTCAAGTGTACCATCAAAGTACCATGGTAATTAGTACCTGATCAAAGTACCTTCCTATGGTAATATTCGTCACGGTACTAACCATGGAACTACCATGGTACTTTGATGGTAGTTTTTTTTTTCATCTACCATGGTAACTACCATGGTACTGTAGCCATGGCGTATACCATGTGTGACGAAATTACCATAGAAGGTACTTTGATTGGTACTGTAATTACCAATGGTACTATTTGCTGGTACTTTTTTATAAGGGCAGGTTGTTTAGTGGTGATATTGGTGTGGTTGTGGAGCTGGTGGTACATGTTATTGTCGTGAACTTATTGAACCAAAATCTACATTGACCTTCCACGTACTCCACCTTTGTTTTCTTTTCGTTCCTATCTGGTGGTGGAAGAATCGAAGTGGAAAGGATGCGTCAGAATGATTCTGGGAGATGGTGCCCCCTCGACAATTTTTCCATCGACGACTGATGGGTCCTTCTCTCCGAGAATGCCTTCTGGAACGTGTACCATTTTCAAAAATTCCCTTCGTTGTTGTTGCTATCGCATGATTTAAATGGATCACCATCATTGGTAATAAGGCCGACGATCTCCGACATTCCAGTGGGTTCCTAGGTTCAGGTTCGAGTTCAAATTCGTTAAGTTCGAAACATGACAAATATCCAAAATATCCACTATATAAAATGCTCAGTTATTTCATATACAATAAGATAAACAGTCATGTTACTACGTAAAGAAAATATATATGTGAAAGTGTGATTAATATAAGCAAATTTCAGAGTATGAAATTTGATAATCTATTACACAGAAAATGTGCATTATCAAATTTGAATTGAAACGCAACTTACAGGGCGGGTAGCTTACCGCCTAGTGCTCTATCAAAACGAACTTCAGGTGATCAAAAAATGTTCTTGAAGTAACCGAGAAAACAAGAAAAGTATTTATGCTATTTTAGCCAGCAAAACAGAGAAAGTTTGAGCCTTTAATTTCATTTTTTTTTTGTTAATTGGCATGTGCACGCCTGGTTTGGTAATTATTTTCTGATAATATCTGTAGATCGATTTTATTTTTCTTTTTTTTTTTTTAAAATTAACAGATATCACCAGGCAGATTAAATATGAAATAAAATCAAGAATCCTGGGGGAAAAATAAATCAAACCGACGGAAAAGTGACAGGAGAATTAGAAAAAGAAGAACAACTGCACAGATTTGGCCATACTATGTAGCAAGGTCATTGTAATGCAAACAAAATTCAATAATGACGCAAAGAAGGTTGCTTGTATTAACCAACAGATTTGACATTTTCTAATAAACAAGAGGCGTGTATAAGTTATTCGCATTCACGTTTCAGCTGCATGTTAAAATGTTGCAGATATACATGATGCAATCAAACTCAATTAAACTGTAAAGCTATATGGGTGTGCATACGAACAGTAAATACACTCATGCTCATAATTATGGAAATATGTAGAAACATTTAGAAGTTGCCATTTTTTTCCGTGAACGGTACAATCTGAGGATTGATATTTGGCTCACCCCAGGTAAACAATATAATCTAAGTATTTCAGGAATGCTGAGCATTTTGTAGCCGTCCGACTTACACTAAAACCTGTGTTTATAAGTGCGGTATTCAGAGTTGTTGTTGAGTCACGATGGTGGTACGGCGCGTTATTAAAGTTGTTAACAGACATTACTGATGTTTAATTTCATAATAAGTGACATTAGAGTAAAAAATTCGGTTTGGGTTTTTTTATGCACTTTAATATTAATACTTTCATGATTTTTTTTGTGGATTTGTAAAAAAAATAAATATATAATTGTTATTGCGCTCAACGTATTTTAGTTTTAAATTAGTCATCTCCATGAAATCCAAAAATTGCTTCACATACGCGCGTTTTTGTGAAAATAAACAACCTTGTCATTAAAAATTTTGGACGATAATAAGAGAAAGACGCTTAATGGATTGTGTAGGGATGCGCAAGTCCATTTCTCTTCCCTCCATTATCATACGCAAAAGGTAGTTTAGTGGCTTACAGAAAATGGTGTGTTGAAAGTTTGAGATCCATACATCATGAATATTGTTGTTTTCAATGAGAAAAACAATAACGACATTGTTTAGCAGAATGTGTTCTTCCGGTGAGTTTAAAATTTTTGCTCAAATCGCGAATCGCGTATAGTGTACTCCTGCAAGACCAGCGGAGGCGCACTGATTGTTAAACGGCTAACCCCACGCGGCGAGCTTCGGCTAACGGCTGATCGACATCTTTTAAACGCCGGAGCACTCGACGTCACTGATTTTTTTTTTGAAAGACGTCAAAGTCATTTGAAAAAAGGAGAAGTTTAACCGCGGTCCACATTTGTCACCAAAACTCAATATTTACTCCCAAGTCTCTATGAGAGGTGTTATTATATTAATCTTCACATTAGATATGATTTCAGACTGATTTCATTCATTTAGATGTTTTTTGAACGTGCAAATTATCAAATGAACATCAATCTTATGTATCACAAGATATGCCATAATTATAGCATGGAAGTATATGAATACGGGTTCCCAATTGGTCACGAAACATGCAAAACATTGTCCGTATAACTCAAAGTTGATTTCGCCCAGTAAAACTTGTCTCCAATGCTAAAATGACCGTTAAATTTTATCACTCGGGCGGTAGATGTCGATTCACATTATTATTCAAAACTTGGCTTCATCTGTCGCAAG
This sequence comes from Eucidaris tribuloides, assembly GCA_001188425.1. NCBI lineage: Eukaryota > Metazoa > Echinodermata > Echinoidea > Cidaroida > Cidaridae > Eucidaris > Eucidaris tribuloides. The sequence continues at coordinate 16,922 of JZLH01S0096840.1, read as the reverse complement.
GTATTTACGCAATTTTTGCTTTGTTTCAATAAATTGTACGCTTCATAATGTACGCCATGAATATAAGCTTCCTGCAAGTAAAGATGTAGTTTGTGAAGTTAGCACTTTATAATTACCTGAACATTGGAAGGTGACACAATAAAAATTGCATCCTCTCTGACTTCAAATGTTGGCCATGGCACAAGAGATGATTTGCTCAGAACGATGCGAATATACCGATCATTCCTTCTGAAGAAATGTCCTCCATATATTTCTTGTATTCACTGAAGTGTCGGCCATGTTGGTTCGATAGTTTAAAGATCTAGGAAGCAGGAAAGACTAGTTCAAAGAACCTAATGTGTTGAAGTGTGCCAAATATAGAAAATCAATTTTGAAAGATAAGAATCTTAGAGTTATTTTAAAAGTCGAAAGAAAAGTAGGTGATCGTTCATGGATACCGTTTCGTATATTTGAAATGTTACTAATGATATTTATCAATAATTCAATTTGAATGGAATATATTTAGTGATCTTTACTTCGTTATAGATTTCGATGAATAAGGAGAATAATCAGTGTCGTTCTTGTTTAAGTGCAAATTAAATTTGGTATGAAGTACCTGTGATATGTATCTAACAATGCAGCAATGAAAAATACGTGTACGTGATTCTATTTTAACTAAATTCATATGACGCCCCATCTTTGCAAACATGAGACAAGAGTATTCTGAAGGATACTAAATGAAGATTGTTATTTTGATCAATTTTATTTAAATGTCTTATTTTGTTATTGCCCGCATTTGATACTGGTAATTATTCTATAGAATGCTGCTTAAGTACTATTGACGCATTTGCTAGCTTTCTAGTAGCAAACGTAATGAGAAAACTAATTATTCACGATTGTTCACTTTAATTGTACGAATTGCAAAATTGGCACATCGCGTGCAACAGGGTTAAAACCAAACATGGGTATAGGTGCAAAACGTAGTAAAGTTAGATAAGGGGTTTAGGAATGACAGTAATAGAAAATTAGGAATAGGTTAAGCCCAATTTAGTTTGGACTTTTTTATTTGAAAAAGCTTTTGGCCCAAAGGTCATCACACCAATAAACAGATTTCGCTCTTTCTGATGAGGTAAGACTTCGGATAACCTTAACACCTACATTAACCCGTCTGCGGTTAAGTACGCAGATCTCGGGTACCCCGAAATCTCGGTGCCCCCCCCCCAAGATTTTTCAAATAATATAAAAAAAGAAATTCAGAATCTGTTATGTGGTGTGATATGACCTTGGGCATAAGCTT
>JZLH01S0096835.1:16375-39216 GCA_001188425.1 Eucidaris tribuloides | reverse complement strand
GATTGATTGAAGATACTAGTTAATGTTGTGGAAGCACCATTTTAAAAAAAAAATTGTCAAACTGTGACATCTGCTTTCATGATTGTGTTTAAATAGACAAATAAACACCCCAGCACAGGTATGCTGTCATCAGCAAACTATACACAATTGAATATCAGCATGTGGCTTAGCTCCGTTGGAGAAAAATTCTGTGGCACAGCAATCCATGGGGTACAACTGGAATGGTCGGTCATTGAATATCACGTTTTAAAGCACTTTATGATTGTTTTGAAGTACAATTTTTTAGGGCTTCATTTTTGGACCTTACCAGAGACACACATACCATTAAAAAATATGTAGCTCAGAATTTGTTTAAACTTGAAACATTGTTAAATGTTGCCTTTTAGTGTAGGGGAGCAAAGTATGCTTTAACTTAGTCCAGTATTGGAATTGAACATTTGAATTTGGAATTGCACTCTGAAGTTTATTCTTAACTCTAGGGAAAATACCATTTTAGATATTTGAAACTTTCTCTACAAAGCTGGAGTTTTTTGTATTTTTTCCCAGACAAATTCGTACCCCATGCACAAAGATTTTCAACATAATAAAGCCCCATTTCCTTGTATTTATTTTGAGTCACTGTGTTCTGAACCAAAGAGAAAATAGTCCTAACATCCATCTTCAAGTGAGGGCATATTTTAGGCATATATTTCTGTAATATATATGTTCTCTTCTTTAATAACAGTATCTTCCTTTGCAGGTAACATTGTCTGTGAAATTAGTTGCTATGTTATCAGGATTGTACAATTTCCTATCTGTATGGGGTGTAAGATGTACACTTGTCTTTTATGCCTCTGCAACGAAGTTGCTGAAGGCATTATTTTAAATTAAAGTTATGACCTTTTCAACCAATGTGTTTGGCCCCAACTTGTACATAGATATGTTTCTCAAGCCAATCATATTTTATCCTAAGGTTTAGTACGAAACTTTCAGTTGACTTAGCATTGCTTTTTCTTGCCACTGATGTTTAGAACTGAATTGGTACATAGATAATGTAAAAAAAAGAAAGTGAAAATGAGACTTTATGGTCACAAGAAAAGATCATTTTTCCTTCATTGTATAAACTCCATAAATGCATTTCAACATTTTTTTTTCTTTTGTAATCTCTGAATAAAGCTGTGATTTAAACATGTGCTTTTTATTTTCTAATTTTGCTAGCATTCTCTTGACTCTTCTTGTTGGGAATTGATAAGGCAGCATTGTTCCACAAGATTGTATCTATGCAGGGGTGGGGTTTCGGGAAATGTTATGCCCCTCCCCCACATTCATGTCAAGTTCACATTTCTTAAAGGTCCACTGTCAAGGGTCAACTCAACCACAGAGAGGATGATAACTAGTCTTGGAATACAGGCACATATTCACGAACATGGACTGTTACAGTGCCATAGTGTACAGATTGTGGGAGGAAAACATGCGTTGTATTTTTTTCCACATTGTCATGGCTGTTTCCATTGCATTATGGGTGTCATTAGGGCACCCTTTTTTTTGATTTTATTCAAAAGAGGATGTTGTTTCATCCTGTCATGACAGTGGGCCTTTAAAGCTTTGAGGGATTCAGGTTCATATGGCAGTCCATGAATTATTATGGAGGTAACAATCGGACATAAAGTTACATTGATGTTTGTGTAGATTCTGATGATATTCGTAATATAATACATTAATTTCATGAATTTCGTTTAATGTAATAGTTCCCCATTTAGATTTAATACAAAGATAAATATTTGTAAATTTGAAATATTGGAGTAGGTTTGTGAAATCTCAAATAGTTGCACACATCAAATGGATTTGTTTTAATGAATTGCTTTGTAAATTTTCTGATTACCATATTTTCAAGACAACACTGATTAGGTTTGAGTGAGATTAATTTTCCGTGTGAACTCTGCCCCAAATCAAATTTGGCATTTGATTTCATTTGGCGTTCAAAAATTCAAAGTGCATGCCAAACAGCTTTTTGGAGTTTTACAATGGCATACGTAAAAAAAATCATGAATATGAAGCCCGATTTTCAGTGGAGGAGGTGCCACAAGGGTCCAAAAGTAGCAGTGCACATGTTCTTATCGTGCAAAATCTGGCGGCGTGTAAACCACGGCACCCAAATTTTCGGCCGAGGCAGAGGTTTCAAAGGTGTTATAAATTGATTACAATGTTATTTCTAACCATATCTAGGAAAAGCTACCCATAAAATGCATTCAACACAAATTTGCTGTTTTTTTCACTGAAATTGGTGTTTTGAGAATCGAAAAAACTGGCAATCCTGCTTCCTTTTCAAGTTGTCTTCGTGGATTTTCAATCCCAAAATGTTGGGTACACATGTGAGACTTAAACAAACACAAGATGACTGGTCACTATCAAATTCCAACCTTACAAAATCATCATTGGCTGCTATGTCAATTAAGGGGATTTTGACGTGTATTAAACAAATTATAATCAATAAATAATTCTTCTCATACAAATGGCAAACCTCTTTATTACCTTCGTATTCACCGTAAATATGGGTTTTTTAATTTCCAACCAAATAATGTATCAAGCCCCAGGATTTTTCGCATTACCTAATCATGTCATGATGTATGTTTTACAAAATTTTTAAACTGAAAATACATGAATGTAAATAAATACTAGATCTGCTAGGAGACTATACCTCACCCCGCCAGCCTGTGATTTTTTTACCCCCTTTTTAGGTCTGATAAATGTTTTTTTTCTTTCTTTTTTTACCTTGGACAAATTCTGATGATACAATGTGCAAACTTGTACATAATAAAAACATTGTATCATTAGATTTTCACTTGTCCGCGCTTACATGTTATCTTCTTTTGGAGTCATGAATACAGCTTTATAAGCAATTTGTGTTGTTGTTTTCTTTTTTCTTTTTTCCCTGGAAGGGATGGGGGTGAGGAGGGGGTGGATTCCATAACAGCTATATAATCTATATCATGCATGTAGATTGTCCTTTGGGCTTTGCTGCTTGAACCAATCAAATAAAAGAGCAAGACGGGTTCTCTTGTAGAATTTGTCGAAAATGTACATGCCATGTATTGTGTCAGCTGTAACTTATTTCCACTGTTGATGTGTTCAATGTAACATCATTTTATTGAGATTGCTGAAATTGTTATTAGTGGAGATGAGGGGCATTATGGTGTGTGACTGTGTGTTGGTGGTAGTAGTAGAATAGGGTTTGGTGGTTGGTGTTGTTAGGAATGTCCAACATTTGCTCCGCTGACAATTGCTGCGGCGATTATTTCACGCACTTACCCTGACCTCAACCCTAACCCTAACTATAACCCTAACACTAACCCAAACCTGAACTGGAAACTCAATGGCAACCCTAACCCTAACTCTTTGTCTTCGGAGATATTGTCACCGAACCAACTGTCGCCAGAGCAAATGTCGAATCACTGTTGTGAATGTGGTGATGATTGTAGTAGTGGATGGTGTGGTTGCAGTAGTTGTAGTGGTTGGTGGTGTTGTAGGTGTTGTGTGTGTTGTGGTGTTTGTGGGTGTGATGAGTATGGTGGTGGATGTTGTAGGTGTTGTAGTAGTTGTAGTGGTTGGTGGTGTTGTAGATGTTGTGTGTATTATGGTGGTTGTGGGTGTGATGAGTATGGTGGTGGATGTTGTAGGTGTTGTGTATGTTGTGGTGTTTGTGGGTGTGATGAGTATGGTGGTGGATGTTGTAGGTGTTGAACAGTTGTAGTGGTTGGTGGTGTTGTAGATGTTGTTTGTGTTGTGGTGGTTGTGGGTGTGATGAGTATGGTGGTGGATGTTGTTGTAGTAGGTGTTGTGTGTTGTGTGTGTTGTGGTTGTGGGTGTGATGAGTATGGTGGTGGATGTTGTGGGTGCGGTGGCTATGATAAAGATGAGATAGTGGTGATGGGTTGTGGATATGGTGTAGCAAGAATGATGGCCTGGGGTTTGGGGTTGCAGAATATAGTGGTACCCATGCCCATGCATCCCTTACCCTGAGATGATCCCTACCAAGTTTTGTTAAAGGTAAATGACAGTTGCAGTCCTCAACTTGGGGTGAAACTACTCTAGAATCAAGTAAACTGTGCAAGGATTCTACTGTGAAAATTTGGTAGTCAAAAGTTGATTCAGTCTTGAGTAACTTCCATGATTATGCCTTGAAACAGACGAATCTGTTGTATGGCAGTCTATGGTTTCTATTTCTATCGGGGCTTGAAAAAAACAAAATGCTAATATGTTCCTGCATGATTTGGCTTAAGTAACCAAATTCCAAGGTAAACCCTTTCAGCCATGAGATACACTCCAGGTGGTGTATCCATTGATATATCTTCAACCAGTTTGCTTCCCAAGGCATTTTTTTATTATTCCCAATCATGTTACTGTCCTTTAAAGGGCATTGACATGATTGGGAGAAATAGAAAAATGCTTCTAGAACCAAACTCGTTGATATCAGTGTATACACCAGCTGGAGTGTGTCTCCTGGGTGGAAGGATTTGTCTTGAATTTCTTTAATTAGACACTATAGAACATTGTGGAAGCCCCATTTAAAAATTGTCAAACTTTGCTATCTGACAGTGTTTGAATGGACAAATAAACACCCTAGAACACAAAAGTTTAGACAGTTGTGCGGTCACTCGTAAAATATGTACAGATAAAAATTGGCACATGAATTATTCTCAGCTGATGAAAATTCTGCTACACAACAGTCTATGGAGGAAAATGAGAATGGTCACTCATGATTTTCAATTTTTAAAAGCACTTAATCATCGTTTTGAACTGCAATTTTTTTTCAGGGCTTCATTTTTAGACACTGGTTGCATAGGGAATTTCCTTCATTACTACACATTTGAAATATTTGCTTTAAAAAAATTCCATTCACTATTTCATGTAATTCACGCAAGTATGATAAATGACACATTGGCAAATACATATATCTGTATCACACAATATCTTTATTGTTTATATATAATACTCCAAGCTTCGACACCACATTACAAGTAACAAATATTTGATATATTCAAAAGAAATATCATACAAACATGATTTTCATATATTTTGCTTCATATAACCACCAAACATGCAAGATGCTAATGTAATGTGTGCTGACATGCACCATCCTCTTAATACTCTATTTACAAGGTACATAAAATATTACATAAAATATTACAGAAATAGATTTTTTCTTTGGAAAATGTGACATCTACATGCATTTTTAAAATTATTACAACTATTTCAGCACATTTTCCACCCAGCCAGTTTGCCAGTACAACAGTGGCAACACAAAATGCTGTATTTCTGCTGGTTTTCACTTTGTTTTCTCTCTCGAAGGTAGCACATGTTTGCACAGTATAATGAGGGATCTTCAAATGAAATTAGCTTACTGGACTGACAAAAAATAGAGTTTACAAAATGACCCAAAAAATATAGATATTGATGTTGCTGAAGATATGATTTAGACTTTGAGAAAAAAGTGTATAAATAAACCAAAATTTCATTAAAACTGCCTGCAGTAGTAAAGCAAGAAAATACAAAATAGCTGCTAATTTCACTGATCATCCCCTTAAGTAAGCTCTGTAATATTACCACTTTGACCTATCAACATTCACTGATTTAGTAATGATTTGACTGCCAAATTGTCATATGGCCAGCAGAAGGGCCCTAGCTAATGTTCCCGGCAGAAGGGCCTTAACACTAAAATTGCATTTAACTGGAAACACCATTAGTTTTTTCACATGAAACAAAATGAAGTGTTACTTTTAGCCCCTTCTGTCAGTCTGAGAAGTGGAAATATCAAATACGACAATATTTCTGAAATTAGAGACAATTTACTATGAAGGCCCTTTTGTCGCAAACATATGGTAAGGCTCTTCTGCAGGTCCTACATCACGCATGCTATTTATGTAGCACACATTAACAAGACTGACAAAGTCAATTGATGTCTCAAAATTTAATATAATTTAATTATGGTGGGTGTTCTAATATCTTATAATTATTTTCAGAATAAAATTGACAATTTGACAAACACAAAATGAAATGCAACCAATGACACTAACATGCAAAAAAGGGAAATTATTCAATTCTGTTGATAAAAAATCCATCCCTATTCATTTGTCTGTTTATTAAAATGCAGTTATAATTTACATTCAGCACAAAATATTTCTTGAACATTTCAGGTTTGTAAGTCCATACAAATATTCTTTAGTCATTTGACTTACACAGATATTTAGTATTGCTGGACAGAAAAAAAGAATAACAATCATGATTAGTAAAAAAGCAGTAAACTTTACAAATACAATTAAAATTTCTATAACTGATCAGATCCCACGCATTTTGATGCAAAGATATATATTGCAAATCGTAAAACAGAAATGTACATTTTAAATTGTGCTAATATATAACTCTTAGACATTCTTTAAATACATACACGTACATTACATTATTAATGGATCAGCATAGCACACAAGTAATAACAATAATCCATACTATAGAATAATTAAATTGTAATTTCATTATGGTTTGAAATATTTTATTATATGAGACTCCACGTCATTAAAGATTGTGATTTTGATTTGCATACCAAGACGAACTGAAACTTTCACCACCTAATTGCTAACTTTCTTTCTTTGTTACATATAGGTAGGTCGCTAGGCACAGGTTCAAGTTCACGGGTGTGAGGTTCTGATCTGCTAAGCTTTTATCAGGAGGTACTGTAGGCGCTGAATACTTGGCGGTGGTTTTATTTTCGCAAAAACAAAATGTTCACTTCCACAAAATATATGGCATATACAGTATTCAGTTTTCGCTTATGAAACACGTATAGTAGTCGAGACTACTTTTCATTTTCACCACGACTGATTTTTCAGCCCAAGACATTCTGGGAGGTGTAGATTTATGTAAACAGTATAATGAATGATTTTAGGTTATTTTTGCAATATGAGCCCAGTTCTGGATAATATGCAAATCAAAACCACATTCTTTAATTGGAAAAAAGCATGATAATATTTTTACAGAAGTGGAAAACAGATAACAGATAACTACTTTTTAACAATTTTCATCGGTGATTGACCCCCAGAAAAATCCAAAATAAATTTAAAAAGATGTAGACTACTTAGTAAATAATGCCACCTAACTTGAGCTTATACGTATACCACATGATAGGGTAACAGAAGAGTTAACACATTGCAGTCCTCCTAATTGAATGTTATGGTAATTCCAAACCATAAACCTACTGGTATTCTAAGAATTATTTTCCGGAAGAGATGACACAGCATACAATATCTAAAACCTATCATCTAATTTTTTGGAATGTTTTGTATGTTTTGTGCAAATGCCACCATCCGTCCAGGCATGAGGAATGCATAATTGACAAAGCATCGTTCAGCGGATCTTGTTCAATACAGATTTTGTGAATAAACAACATAAATCTAAATTAATGTTTTCGGCTTTCTAATACCTGTGCATTATATCCTTTAATGAGTGCACACCAAAAAGCCTCAGCATGATTCATTTCAATGTAATTCTGAAATTCTGTACCAGTTAATCCAATTCTGTTACTGGTACACTAAACGTAAGGCCCTATTAACTGTATTAGACCTTACATGAAGGAAAACAGGTAACCATTTCTTTCATGAAAAATGTACAAATTATTTGTTTTCCCGTGATATGTCAGCAGAGTCACAAATAGTCGAATGGTACAGCTGGAAATTGTATATACTCTCAGGTTTGTTCTTGTTTTGTAGCTGTTTAAGTCTCTCTCTCTCTGTCTATTTTGATAACCTTTATCCAAAAAATGGTTCGATTGCAGTTTTTGCGACGACAAATGTCAAAATTTGCAACTGAATCCTAGTCATTTGAGTTGTCTCAAATTTGAGTCTCAGTTCATAATACAGTGTATATATTACATTAAAATAAAAGCTGTATTCAATTCATACAAACTCAGCAGTCATGTTTGAAAATTTACTTAGTAATTCTCATCAAATACAATGCGAGTCTTGACTCTTACATTTTCAATACAAATATCTTCTATCTTTGTGCTGGAATTTCCAAATTTCATCAGCTTACTGTGCAAAGACCACTTCTGCTGTGTTTAATAAATGGTGATAGTGGCCCTTGTGTTGGAAGCAGATGATCTATATCAATAACAATCAGATCAGTTTTTACTATAAACGGAATCTCAGGTAAACATAATTTGATTTATTGCACTGGCTCATGTATCAGAAGTCAATGTTTATTTTTTATTAACCCGTTGACTACGAGATTCTGTAAATCCCCATAGACTTTGTACAGGGTCCATCCGGTTCCCGTAAGCAACGGGTTAAGGAAGAAATGTTCAAACAAATCAAAGTTTGATTTGAGTTCGAAGTCCAACATAACATTTCTGCTCAAATATTCTCAAGTCAAGATACTATTTCACACTTTATAAACAATAATGCTAGTTAGTATGCTCACTTACAGGTATGTCAAAATCACAAAAGACATAAGAGATTTTCACAAAATTACATATTAAACACTGCATTCACATTCACATTCTTCTGTCAAATATCAGAAATATTGTTACAACAATTTTGAAGGCGGTGATGTGGTCCAGAATTGGCTTTTGATTTTCAGATTCAAGGTGTGCGACATTGCATAGTTTTAACATTTGGTTTTATTGTCTTTCAGGATTATTGACATATATTAACACTATTGTTTCTACTTTGTAAAATGTATTGTAATTGAATGAAAGCTCTGAGTTTAATGTAGGTAATCAGTGTATTTTTTCAAATATTGAATGTTACATTTATATTATCCAAAAGATTACATCATTGATTCATTATGAATAATTCTAAAATATTAATTGAAATCTATTATTCAAAAGACTATTCCTATCATTAAATATTTTACTTTTACTAAATTCCTTTCATGCATATGGTTACATTGTGTGAAAGACTGGTTTGTAAACACACTTGATTTTACTAAGGCACAAAGATTGATAAAAATGGCAGATTGCTCAATGCATGAGATGGTCACTGGAATTTTTCAACAAGATATTTGAAAGGTAATCATAGGCTCAAAATGGCTATTCACGCTTCTAATCTCCAAACTCCCTCTATAGTTTAAATCTAGCACAATCTAATGTGGAAAGTTTAATGGTTGATTACTATTAATGTAAAAGTGAAAGTCAAAGAGGTGTGTGCATCTTTAGATAAGGGCAAATATAAGACACCGTGTTCGCCCACAGGTGTGGCTACCCTGTACAAAGAACACATTATCATTATCATCATTATGATTATGATCATGATTATCATTACCATTATTATCATTAAAATTATCATTATCACCATTATCATTATTATACATTATTATAACTTATTAACTACTGAATAATTCTTATTGACATTTTGACAATGACAAAACATGACCCCAAATTGTAAGGGTTTTACATTAATACTCAAAAAATGGATGAATAACCCTTTTTTCACTTTCCATACATGCAATAACTTAAATGTAATTTCAATATTGCTTTCTTCGGATATCAACATGTGCAGCCACTGGAAAGAACCACCTATTATTAGCCTTTGTACCTCAAAACATTTTGGAAGACAAAACTGAATTGTGCAGTCTGTACATTCAGGTTGGATTTTATTTCTAATTTTCTATGTTATTCACTCTTTTTTTTTCTTCTTTTTTTTTGGGGGGGGGGGTGGGGGATTTATTCTTTATCAAAGTAACTCAATTACAGTGGCAAGTAGTGTTTCATTTTCCATTCAATCACAGAAAACCTTTAGCTTTAAAGAAAATAATTATAGTACAAATGTATTTAAGCTTGTCAGTTGTTTCATGATATTGAGGCAAATCCACATCTCATCTTTACAAAAACAAAATACATTTCACTACCTCTCTACTTCTCTGGAATTCGTACACATAGACTTTGATTACAAGGAAACTTCTGATTAACTTGAGGTGCCAGCAAAATAAGCATATAATGCTTACATATCATACTTATGTAAATTCAAAATCAGGCAGCAGTAGTTACAAGCACAGCTAATGCCCCAAATATCATGAATATCCATTTTGTCATGTATCAAGTGGATACGATTGAAAGACAATGGTTTTGACACAATGCAAAAGATTTCAAGATTAGTCATAATACAATATCTGTAGACTACCAAAGAAATCCCCCTTCTGAGATCAATTTCCAACAAAAGAATTCAAATTGTGATGTGCAAACATCTTTTTCATTTCATGTTAACCTATTACATCTTACACTTACACATTTCTATTGACTTTGGAGAGAATGTTCATTTCTAATTGTTCCAATTTCCTAAAGCTTTGAAATTTCCATTTCCATTCACATTTCACCACACATCCATAATCTAAGAACATTTAATGTTTAAAGTTTTGTTTCCAAAGTGAAATACAGTTGTAATATTTGTTGAACTGATAAAAAAGAAACTATTTTGAAAACTTCATCATGTGAGATGAGGACTAGGGTTTCAAAACAATTAAGATATTCCAGAATTTAAATCTCTGATGTTCATGAAAGATTATTACTATTCCTTTTCATCAACAATTATTTCCTCTTGTTTAGACAATTTTTCAAAATTGATTAAATGGGGAAAATCAACGCATTCTTTTTTCTTGTTTAGACAACTGTTTAAAAATAAGAACAAAAATAAGTTACAACATAATGAAAATATAGACCAATTTACCACAGCCAATACATAAAACAGATGTGGACACAACATTATTTCATAGCTCCACCCCATCCATACTTCTCTCCTGTAATCAGTATATAAAAATAAAAATATTTGGAGATGTTGATAGCATAAAGTTCTGCCACAACTTCTTAGGCAGCAATATTATTAGCACATTACTTCATTGGTTGTACGGCAGAAGGGCCCTAGAATATGTTCCCGGCAGATGGGCCACAACTCTAAATTGCCTCTAACTTTAGAGCCATTGCCGACTGAAAGTCAAAGTCAAAGTTCACCGGCCATCAAATAGTCTGATTTTGGCTCTTACACGATAAGCTTGAACGCTTGTTGCGATTTCAGTAAACTTTTGAAGATATATGAGGTACAATGAACTATTAGATTTGGAGCTGAAAGTCAAAGTCAAAGCGTCACCGCGGCCTAAAAATATGTCTGATTTGCTCGTTACCGCGAAACTTGGGAAGAACGCCCAGTTAATTTTCATGAACATTGAGAATATATATGAGCCCACCAATGAACGTTAGATTTATGGAAGCTGAAAGGTCAATAGGTCATAGGTCACCGCAAAAATCTATTTGGGCTCGTTACCGCGATAACTGAGAACGGCCTGGTCGCATTGTCAATGTAACTTGGTGTTAAATAGATTAGAGCACCAATGAACTATTAGATTTTGAGCCGAAATTCAAAGTCAAATCACCGGGCCTAATAATATTCTGATTTGGCTCATACCACGCCCTAACTGAGAACGCCAATTGGATTTCATGTAACTAGGTGAACATTATATGACCACAATGATTTGATTAGATTTCGAGTTCTAAGTCAATGTCCAAAGTCACGGCCATAAATATGTCTATGGCTTTTACGCAGATAACTGAGAACGCCAGTGAATTTCATGTACTTGGTGAAGTATTATTAGACCACAATGAAACTATTAGATTGAGCTGAAAGTCAAGTCACGGGCCAAAAAATGTGATTTGGGCTCTCCACGATACTGGGAAACGCTGTCGATGTCATGTAACTTGGTAAGTAGTATTATAGCACAATATGATTTAGATTTGGACTGATGAAGGTCAAAGGTCAAAGTCACAACCTAAAGTATGTCTGATTTGGATCCATACGCGATTACTCCGAGAGCGGCTGTCAGTACTATTATTATGAGCACCAATAAACTATTAGATTTACGACTAAAGTCAAAGCGCCAACGCGGTCTTAAAATATGTCTGATTGGGCTCGTCCGTGTAACTTAAACGGCGCAGTGAGTTTTCATGTATACTTGGTGAATAGTATTATAAGGTATCAATAAACAATCAGATTTCAGGTTAAAAGTCACAAGTCGAATGCACAATGCTCCATACTTCGGTCTTTACCACGATAACATCGAAACGGCTTATCGATATCATTAACTAGGTAAACATTAAGTAGTATAGTACCAATAACTATTCATATTTTGGGGCTAAAGATCAAAGGTCATAGACCCATGCTTTAATATCTTTACCACGATAACTTAGACAGCTTATCAAATATGATTGTAATTGAAGTGAAGTATTATTATGGGCTAAATAATTTCAGTTGAACGTCAAACGTTACAAGCCCCATACATTCAAATTTCGAATTGGCGGTCGAGGCATACCCCATCGGCTGCGCGCAGCCAATGCTTAGTTTAGTTTTATATACTGATTCAGGAGAGAAGTCATGGATGGGTGAGCTATGAAATAATTGTGTCCACATTGTATTATTAGGGTGGTAATTGCTATATTGTCATAGTTGTAACTTATTTTGTTCTTATTTTTTAAACAGTTGTCTAAACAATAAAAAATAATGCATTGTTTTCCCCATTAATCAATTTTGAAAATGTCTAACAGAGAATAATTGTTGATGAAAAGGAATATAATAATCTTCATGAACATCAGAGATTAATCTGAATATCTTAATTGTTTTAAACCCTAGTCCTCATCATACAGATAAAGTTTTCAAAATAGTTTCTTTTTATCACTTAACAAATATTACAACTGTATTTCACTTTGGAAACAAAACTTTAAAACATTAAATGTCTTAGATTATGAGTGTGTGTGAAATTGTGAAGGAAAATGAAATTTCAAAGCTTTAGAAATTTAACAATTAAAATTGAACATTCTCTCCAAAGCAATAAAATGTAAGTGAAGATTAATAGTAACATAAAATGAAAAAGTAGTTTGCACATCACAATTTAATTCTTTTGTTGAAATTATCTCAGAAGGGCGATTTCTGTAGTCTACAGATATTTATTATGACTAAATCTTGAATCTTTGCATGGTTCAAAACCATGTCTTTCAATCGTATCCACTTATACATGACAAATGGATATCAATATATTTGTCGGCATAGCTGTGCTTCATAACTACTGTGCCTGATTTAATTACATAAGTATGATATGTAAGCATTATATGCTTTATTTTGCTGGCACTCAATTAACAGAAGTTTCCTTGTAATCAATCTATGTTACGAATTCCAGAGAATTAGAGACGTAGTGAAAGTTTTTTTGTAAAGATGAGAGGATTGCCTCAATATCATAAACAACTGGACAAGCTTAAATACATTTGCTACTATAATTATTTGTCTTAAGCTAAATTTTGTATTGATGGAAAATGAAACACTACTTTCCACTGAATTGATTTACTTATAAAGAATAAATCCCACCCCCCCCCCAAAAAAAAAAAAAAAAAACCGTGAAATTACATAGAAAATTAGAATAAAATCCAACCGAATTACAGACGCCACAATCATTTTTGTTTCAAAATGTTTTGAGTACAAAGTCTAATAATAGTGTTCTTTCAGCGCACAGTTGATATCCGAAGAAACAATATTAAATTACATTAATTTATTGCATGTATGGAAGTAAAAAAGGTTATTCATCCATTTTGATATAAGTAAAAACCCTTACATTTGGGTCATTTTTTCATTGTCAAAAATGTCATAAACATTATTCAGTAGTAATAATTATCAATAAGTATAATAATGATAATGTATAATATATAATGATAATAATGGTAATTAATCATGATCAATCATAATGAATATAATGATAATTTCTTTGTACAGGTAGCCACACCGGACGAACCGTCTTTAATGCCATTATCTAAAGATGCCACACCTCTTGACTTTCACTTTTACATAATAGTAATCAACATTAAACTTTCCACATTAGATGCTAATTTAAATATACAGGAGTTTGATATAGAAGCACTGATAGCCATTTCAGCCATGATTACCTTTCAAATATCTTGTTGAAAAACCAAGACCATCTCATGACATTGACAATCTGCCAATTTTATATCAATTCTTGCCTTAGTTAAAATCAATTGTGTTTACAAACCAGTCTCACACAATTGTAACCATATGCATGAAAGAATTACATTAAAATTAAAATATTTAAGATAGAATAGTCTTTTAATAATATTTCAATAATATTTTAGATTATCATAATAAGCAATGATGTAATCTTTGGATATATAAATGTAACATTCAATATTTGAAAATCACTGATTTACCTACATTAAAACTCAGAGCTTTCATTCAATTACAATTACATTTTACAAAGTAGAAGCAGATGTTAATATTTCAATAATCCTAAAGACAACTAAAACAAATAGTTAAAACTATGCAATGTCGCACACTCTTGAATCTGAATCAAAAGCCATCGGACCAATCACCGCCTTCAAAATTTTAACAATATTTCTGATATTTGACAGAAGAATGTGAATGTGAATCGAGTTTAATTTAATTTGTTAAAATCTTTATGTCTTTGTATTTTGACCATACCGTATGAGCATACTAATAGCATTATTGTTATAAAGTGTGAAATAGTATCTCTGATTGAGAATATTTGCAGCGAAATGTGTTGACATCGAACTCAAATCAAATTTATTTTTTGAACATTTCTCCTTAACCCGTTGCTTACTCGAACATGACCCTTTACAAGTCTATGGCGATACAGAACTCTAGTCAACTGTTAATAAAAAAAACATTGACTTCTGATACATGAGCCAGTGCAATAAATCAAATATATGTTCCTGAGATTTCCGTTATAGTAAAAAATCTGATCTGATTTATAATAGCATATCTGCTTCCAACACAAGGCCACTATCACCATTATTAAAAAACATCAGAATGTCTTTGCACAGTAAGTGAATGAAATTTGGAAATTCCAGCACAAATAATAGAAGATATTTGATTAAAAATGAGAGTCAAGACTCGCATTATTTGATGAGAATTACTAAGTAAATTTTCAAACATGACTGCTGATTTTATAATTGAATACCTTTATTTTATATGTAAATAATACACGTATATAACGAGACTCAAATTTAAAACAACTCAAAGACTATTTTTTTTTTTTTTTTTTTTTTTTTTTTTTTTTTTTTTTTTTTGATTCATTTGCAAATTTTTGACAATCTTGTCGTCCAAAAAACTGCAATCTAACCATTTTTTGATAAGTTTCAAAATATAGACAGAGAAGAAGACTTAAACAGCTACAAAACAAGAACAAACCTGCAGTAATACAATTCAGCTCCTACCATTCGATCTATTGGACTCTGCGACGTACACGGAAAACAAAATAATTTGTACATTTCATAAAGAAATGGTTACCGTTCCTTCATGTAAGGTCTAATTAATTAATAGGCCTTACGTTTAGTGTACCAGTAACAGAATTGGATAACTGGTACAAATTTCAGAATTTACATTGAAATAATCCATGCTGGGCTTTTTGAGTGTGCATCATTAAAGCATATAATCACAGGATTGAAAGCCAAAACATTAATGATTTATGTTGTTTATTCACAAATCTTATTGAACAAGATCCGCTGAACGATCTTTGTCAATTATTGGCATTCCTCAGCCCTGGAGGCGATTGGTGCAATTTGCCACAAAACATAACAAAACATTCCAAAAAAATTAGATGAAGTTTAGATATTGTATGCTTGCATCTCTTCCGGAAATAATTCTTAAATACCAGTATTTATGTTGATATACTCATAACATCAAATTAGAGACTCAATGGTTAACTTTCTGTTACCCTATCATTTGTAATACTATAAGCTCAATATAGGTGCATTTATTACTAATAGTCATCTTTTATTATTTTGATTTTTCTGGGTCAATCACCGATTAAAATTGTTAAAAAGTATTTATCTGTTATCTGTTTTCACCTGCTGTAAAAATATTATCAGCTTTTGCCAATTATAAGAATGTCTTTTTGATTTGCCATATTATCAGACTGCCTCATATTGCAAAATAAACCTAAAATATTCATTATACTGTTTACTAAACTACACCCCAAATTCTTGGGCTGAAAAATCAGTCGTCCGTGAAAATGAAAATAGGTCCGACTACTATACGTTTCATAAGCGAAACTGATACTTATATTCCATATACTTTTGTCGGAAGTGAACATTTTGTTTTGCGAAAATAAAACACCGCCAAGTATTCAGCGGGCCACCTACCTCCTATAAAAGCTTAAGCAATCAGAACCTCACACCGGTGAACTAACCTGTGCTACGACTACTATATGTAACAACAGAAAGAAAAGTAGCAATTAGTGGTAAAGTTTCAGTTCGTCTTTTGAAATCAAAAATCACAATCTTTAATGACGTGACTCTCATATTAATAAAATATTTCAAACCATAATAAATTACAATTAAATTCTTATAGTATGCATTATGTATACTTGTGTGCCTATGCTGATCCATATAATTGTAATTCGTGTATTATTTAAAAATTCTAATTTATATTAGCACAATTAAAATACATTTCTGTATTTACATTTTGCCAATATATATCTTTGCCATCAAAAATGGTGATCGATCATTATAGAATTTAATTGTATTGCTAAAGTTTACTGCTTTTTACTAATCATGATTGTATTCTTTTTTTCTGTCCAGAATATAAATATCTGGTAAATGTCAAATGACTAAAGAATATTTTGCTATGCACTTACAACCTTGAAATGTTCAAGAAATATTTGTGCTGACTAAATTATAACTGCCATTTTAATAAACAGCAAAGAATAGGATGATTTTGAATCAACAGAATGAATAATTCCCTTTTTGCAATTAGGTTCATGGTGATTTCATTTTGTGTTTTGTCAATTGTCAATTTTATTCTGAAAATAATTATAATATATATAGAACACCACCGATAATTAATTATATTTAAATTTTGAGACATCAATTACTTGTCAGTCTTGTTAATGTGTGTACATAAATAGCTGCCGTGATGTAGCGACCGCAAAGAGCCTTACCATATGTTTTACGACAAAAGGCCTTCATAGTAAATGTCTCTAATTCAGATAATATTGGCGTATTTGATATTTCCCACTGTCTCAGACTGACAAAGGGCCCTAAAAGTAACACTCATTGTTTCATGAAAAACTAAATGTGTTTCCATTTAAATCCAATTTTATGTTAAGCCCTTCTGCCGAACATTAGCTAGGCCCTTCTGCCTGGCATATGACATTTGGCAGTCAAACATTACTAAACAGTAATGTCATAGCGCAAAGTGTAATATTACAGAGCTACTTAAGGATGATCAGTGAAATAGCAGCTTTGTATTTCTTGCTTTACTACGCAGCAGTTTAATAAATTTCGATTAACACTTTTTCTCAAAGCTCTTAAATCATTATCTTCACAACGCAATATCTATATTTTGGTCATTTGTAAACTCTATTTTTTGTCAGTCCCGAGTAAGTAATCATTTGAAGATCCTCATTATACTGTCAAACATGCTACTTCTGAGAGAAAAAACAAATGAGAAAAACCAGCAGAATACAGCATATTGTGTTGCCACTGTTGTACTGCAACTGCTGCGTGAAAATGTGCTTAATAGTTGTAATAATTTTAAAAATCATGTAGATGTTCAACATTTTCAAAGAAAAATCTAATTTCTTAATATTTATGAATATTTTATCTACTTAAATAGAGTATTAAGAGGATGTGCATTCAGCACACATTACTTAGCATCTTCTATGTTGTGTATATGAAGCAAAATATAGAAAATCATGTTATGATATTCTTTTAATATACAAATATTGTTACTGTAATGTTTGTCAAGCTTGAGATATATATATAAAATAAGATATTTTATACAAAATGTATTGCCAACTGTGCATTTATCATACTTCGGAATACATAAATATAATGAATTTTTAAAGCAAATATTCATAATGTTAGTAATGGAAGAAATTCCTATGCAACAGTGTCTAAAAAAAAGGCCCTGAAAAAAATCAGTCAAAACGATGATTAATCCTTTTAAAAATTTGAAAATCATGATGAATTCTCATTTCCTCCATAGACTTTGTGTAGCAGAAATTTCATCAGCTGAGAATAATTCATTCCAATTTTTATCTGTACATATTTACGAGTGAGCCGCACAACTGTCTAAACTTTTGTGTCTAGTGTTATTTGTCCATCAAACCACTTTCAGATAGCAAAGTTGACAATTTTTAAATGAGGCTTCCACAAATGTTCTATAGTGTCTAATTAAAAAATTCAAGACAATCTTCCACCCAGGCAACATCACTCCAGCTGGTTATACCTTATAGTCAACGAGTTGTTATTAAGCATTTCTATTTCTCCCAATCATTTCAATGCCCATTAAAGGACAGTAACATGATTGAATAATAAAAAATTGCCTTGGAATCAAACTTTGAAATATATAATGTGAACACCACCTGGAGTGTTATCTCTGGCTGAAATGTTACCTTATTGGTTACTTAAGCCAATCAGACAGGAACATATTAGCAGTTGTTTCAAGCCCCATAAAATAAAACCATAGACTGCCATACAACTTGATCCTGTTCAAAGCATAATCATGGAAGTACTCAAGACTGAATCAACTTTTGACTACAAATTTTTCACATTAGAATCCTTGCACAAGTTACTTATCTAGAGTAGTTTCACCCCAAGTTGAGACTGTCAACTGTCATTTACCTTTACAAAACTGGGTAGGATCATCTCAGGTACAGATGCATGCATGGGTACACATATATTCTGCACCAAAACCCCAGCCATCATCCTTGCACACCATATCACAAACCAATCACCACTATCCATCTTTATCATAGCACTCGCACCACAACATCCACACCATATCATCACACCCACAACCACACACACAACAACACACAAACACTGACTACAACAACATCCACACCATACTCATCACACCCACAACCACACAACACCAAACAACATTACAACACCACCAACCACTACAACTTTTCAACCCTACAACATCACCACCATACTCATCACACCACAAACACCACAAACATACACAACACCTTAACAACATCCACCACCATAACTTCTCACACCCCACAAACCACATAATACACAAACATCTACAACACCACCAACCACTACAACTACTACAACACCTACAACATCCACCACCATACTCATCACACCCACAAACACTCACACAACACAAACACCTACAACACACCCAACCACTACAACTACGCAACCACACATCACTCACAATCATCACCAATCACAACAGTATCGATATTTGCTCTTGCGACATTTGTTCGTACAATACTGCGAAGGAAAAGATTTAGTTAGGTTTTGCCATTAAGTTTCCAGTTCAGTTTGGGTAGTTTAGTTATATTTAGTTTAGGGTTGAGTCAGGGTAAGCGGAATAATCGCCGCAGCAAATTGTCACGAGCAAAATGTTGGACATTCCTAACAACACCAACACCAAACCCTATTCTACTACTACCACAACACACAGTCACACACCATAATCCCCTCATCTCACTAATAACAATTTCAGCAATCTCAATAAATAGTACATAACACTATCAACAGTGAAATGAAGTTACATCTATCACAATACATGGCATGCTTACATTTTCGACAAATTCTACAGAAACCCGTCTGCCTTTTATGATTGGTCAACGCGCAAGCCAAATACAATCTACATGCATGATATAGATATATAGCTTATGGAATACACCACCCCTCCTCACCCCATCCCTTCCAGAAAAAGAAAAACGAAAACAACAACACAAATGCTTATAAAGCTGTATTCATGACTCCAAAGAGATAACATTTAACGCGGACAACTGAAATCTAATGTACAATGTTTATTATGTAACAAGTTTGCACATTGTATCATCAGAATTGTCCAAGGTAAAAAAGAAAAGAAAAAAAAAACATTTATCAGACCTAAAAAGGTAAAAAAAATCACAGTGGCGGACGGTGAGTATAGTCTCCTAGCAGATCTAGTATTTATTTACATTCATTGCTATTATTCAGTTTAAAATTTTGTAAAACATACATCATGACATGATTAGGGTAATGCGAAAAATTCCTGGGCCTTGATACTTATTTCGTGAAATTAAAAAACCCATAGTACGTGAATACGACGTAATAAGATGGTTTGCCATTTATGAGAGAATTATTTATTGATATATAATTGTTTAATAACGTCAAAATCCCCTTAATTGACATAGCAGCCAAATGATGTTGTAAGTTGGATTTCGATAGTGACAGTCCACGGTGTCTGTTTAAGTCTCAACATGATACCATACATTTGCATTGAAAAATCCACGAAGACAACTTGAAATGAACAGATGCCAGTTTTTTTCAATTCTCAAAACACCAATTTCAGTGAAAAAAAACAGCAAATGTGTTGAATGCTTTTAGGTACTTTTCCTAGAATGGTTAGAAATAACATTGTAATCAATTTATAACACCTTTGAAAACCTCTGCCTCGCCGAAAATTGGGTGCCGTTTTACACGCCCGCCCAGATTTCAGATAAGAAACATGTGCCACTGGCTACTTTTGAGACCCTGTGCACCTCCTCCACTGGAAAATCGGGCTTCAATATTCCATGATTTTTTTACGTATTCTTGTAAAAACTCCAAAAACTTTTGGCACTGCCACTTTGAATTTTTGCAACGCCAAATGAATATCAAATGCCCAAATTTATTTGGGCCAAGTTCACACGGAAATTAATCTCACAAACCTAATCAGTGTTGTCTGTGAAAATATGGTAATCAGAAAATTTACAAAGCCAATTCATTAAAACAAATCCATTATGTGTGCACATTTGAATTATCACAAACCTATCCAAAATTTCAAATTACAAATATTTATCTTTGTATTAAATCTAAATGGAAATATTACATTAACGAAATTCATAAATTATGATATATACGAAATCATCAGATTCTACACAAACATCATTAACTTTATGCCGATTTTACCCCATAATAACATGACTGCCATAGAACCTGAATCCGCTTCAAAGCTTTAAAAGCCCCTACTTCATGACAGATATGAAACAACATCTCTTTTGAATAAAATTCAAAAAAAGGGCCATAATGACACCCATATGCAATGAAACACCATACAATGTGGAAAAAAAATACAACGGGAATGTTTCTCCACAATCTGTACACTATGTGCACTGTACAGTCCATGTCGTGGAATATTGCCCTGTATTCAAGACTATTATCATCCTCTCTTGGTGAGTGACCCTTGCATGGACTTTAAAAATTGAACTTGACTATGAATGGGGAGGGGCATAACATTCCACAAACCCCACCCCGCCATAGATACAATCTTGTCAAACAATGCTGCCTTATCAACTTCCAACAAGAAGATCAAGAGAATCTAGTCAAAATTAAAAAGAAAAAGCACAGGTTTAATATCACACTTTATTCAGAGATTACAAAAGGAAAAAAAAATGTGAAATGCATTATGGAGTTATACAATAAGGAAATGATCTTTTTCTTTGACCTAAAGCTCTCATTTCACTTTCTTTTTACATTATCTATGTACCAATTCAGTTCTAACATCAGTGGCAAGAAAAGCCAATGCTAAGTCACTGAAATTTCTACTAAACCTGGTAGGATAAAAATGATTTGCTTGAGAACATATCTGATGTACAAGTGGCCAAAAACACATTGGGAAAATCATAACTTGATTTAAAATAATGCCTTCACACTTCTTTGCAAGGATAAAAGACAAGTGACATCTACACCCCATAACATAGGAAATGGTACAATTCCTATAACATAGCAATAATTTCACAGACAATGTTACCTGCAAAGGAATATACTGTTATTAAGAAGCAGAACAAGATATATTACAGAAATTATATGCCTAAATATCCCCTCACTTGAAGATGGTGTTTGGACTATTATCTCTTTGGTTCAGAACACAGGGACTCAAATAAATACAAGGAAATGTGCTTTTTATGTTGAAAATCTTTGTGCATGGTAAACGAATTTGTCTGCGAAAAAATACAAAAAACTCCACTTTGTAGCAGAAAAGTTCAAATATCAAAATTCTCTATTTTCCCTAAGTTAAGAATAAACTTCAGAGTGCAAATTCCAAATCAAATGTTCAATTCCAATTACTGCGACTAACCGTTAAGCCATACTTTGTCCCCCTACACTAAAAGCAACATTTAACAATGTTCAAGCTAAATAAAATTCTGAGCTACATATTTTTAATGTTATGGTGTCTCTCAAAGTGTCCAAAAATAAGCCCTAAAAAAATTGTACTGCAAAACAATCATAAAGTCATTTTAATACGCTGAATTCAATGATCCGACCATATCCAGTGTACCCATGTCTCACACGAATTTCTCCAACTGAGCTAAGCCACATGCTTATTCATTGTGTATGTGACTGATGACAGAGTCATACAATGCTGTCGGGTTTATTTTTCTATTTAAACACATATCCATCGAAAGCAGATGTCACTTTTGACAATTTTTTTTATAAATGTCTTCTCACAACATTAACTACGTATCTTCAATCATATCTAACCACAACCTACACCTCATGACCATTGATCTATGCATCGTTTGTGTAATCACAGTTCAATAAACATTTCAATATCTTCCCTCTTTTATGTAAAGATTCACCAGCAAAAGAGCAGTTTTAACAACAATGCATAGAGTCATATAATCATACTATGCACACCTTCCTGACAAAGGAATACTGCTAGACATACCTGAATATTACTTATTTCTGCATCGAAGCTATTCTTAGACTATAGCAAACTAAATCAGTTGCTAAAATCTTATCTTATCTAAGATAAGAATATTTTCATTCAATTGCTCTTCGAACAGTATCATCGTAAAAGAGTTCA
>JZLH01S0096835.1:630-16350 GCA_001188425.1 Eucidaris tribuloides | reverse complement strand
CAAAATCTAATCAGTTCATTGGTGGCTCATAGTACATACTTGGTCCTATTTACATCAAAATCCGATCGGGGGTTCTCAAGTTATCGCGGTAACGAGATCCGGTAACGGACGGACAACCCGAAAACATAATGCCTCCGGCAACTTCGTTGCGGAGGCATAAAAATATTTGGAGATGTTGATAGCATAAAGTTCTGCCACAACTTCTTAGGCAGCAATATTATTAGCACATTACTTCATTGGTTGTATGGCAGAAGGGCCCTAGAATATGTTCCCGGCAGATGGGCCACAACTCTAAATTGCCTCTAACTTTAGAGCCATTGGCTCTAATTTTCACATGAAGTCAAAGTAGTGTGATATTTTTAGATCCTTCTGTCAGTCTCTTAAATGCAAATATTAAATAAGGCAAAATTGCTCAAATTAGAGAAAATTTTCTGCTAAGGCCCTACTGCCGGGCATATATGCTAGGGGCCTTCTGCCGGACAACCGACAACTTGAGGGTTAAAAAATGTGCAATAATATGCAGGGCAGTCATCCAACTTGAATGGAGTGCTCGGTCATCAAAATGATAACCACAAAAAATGCCTAACTTTCACACTCCACAACATACTGTACATGTGTAATGCTGAAAGGTAAATGCAGTAAGACAAGCATGTGCCTAACTTTCAGACTTCTATATGATAGTGTTCATCACAATACTGATATGTACGCTCCACCATAGGCAACAGAACATGCCTAACTTTTTATCCCAACTCCCAAGACACATTCTTTGCAGGCAAGAGAGATATCACGTTTCAGCTCTTGGCTTTTTACATCAAGCGACAATTTTCCGTCGATTCCGTCACGAGCCGTACTCCCGCCTCGACGCTAACGGTCTGACGTGTAGCACTAGTGAGTCGTTGTCGATCATGAGATCGTAGACGTCGTCGAGTTTCTTCTTCCTGACGTCGATGCCGTTAATCTGCAGAATTTCATCGCCCACCTGGATGAGACCTGCCAGAATTTTGGCAGGATGACCATCACCAAGCCTGGTCACAAAGATACCTACAAAACAAAGCATTTTGGAGAAAAAAAAAGTTAATTAATCAAACTGTGATGGATTGATTCATTCCCTTTCTATACAACATTATAACTGTAACTTATTTTTGATGGTCAACTTACGATTTTCACTTTTTTAAAGCACTAAATAATCATTTTGAAATACAATTTTTTCAGGGCTTCATTTTTAGACCTCATCAAAGACACTGGTTGCATGGGGAATCATGTGGCTCAGATTTTTTTTAACTGTGGTAAATGTTAGCCAATACCTTTAAGTTATGTTCATCCAGTACATCTAGTGCCAAGTTCAGATTGTCCAACTCGTAGAAATATCTGTATTATCCTACATCCACCACTAAAGTAGGCATAAGCAACATTATCTCATCTAGTGAAATTGCCACTGTGCAAGTGATCTCAAACAATGTCTTTGGGATAATGAGTGGTATTAACCCATCCACGCACAGGGTCTATTTTTAGAAGGAATAAATCCCTATTTCATCATTCAAATTGGCAACATATTTTCTTCATTTCTTTTAATGGTAATTCCAAAAGAGTTATAATGCATTACAAATAATACACATTGGCAATTTGCATGAGAAATAGTGGATTTTCTATCATTAAAAGCATTGTTGATTTGAAGATTTCTTGATCATTTTACATTTGAAAAAAAAATCCTGCGATCGCCTCGTACATTGCACTGCGATAAATATAAGCTCAAATTGAAAGGATAATTTTCCTCTTTCTATTGAGCTATTTTCTTTTATTTTTCTACTCCTAATTCATGAGTTATAATAAGAAATGTCATTTGTGCGTGGATAGGTTAATATCAAACAAAACAATTATCAGTAAACCATGTACACTGCCCTACCTTGGTACAAGGAAGTAAGTGAGAAATCACTCACATTTAAGTTATTGGTGTTTTTGAAACACCCTCAACATGGCAAAATTTGAAGAAGAAACAATCATTTAAAGGCAAGGTCCACCCTGACATCAAGTTGGTTTTAATAAAAGCAGAACAATGAAAGAAACATATTAATGAAAGTTTGGTGAAAATCCACCAAAGAATAGCGAAGTTATGAACTTTCATAGTTTTAATTTTGTGACATCACATATGAGCAGCTCCCCATATGTCATATAATATTAATTCCATAAATTGCCACTTTTTATTGGTTCACGATAATTGAATGTTTTTTTTTTCATAGATGCATGTATGAAATAATGTTTCAAATTATATATTGACTGCACAGGTAATATCATTTTTAATTTTCTGATAAAAAGGCACTTTATGTAACTTATATAATATGACAATGGGGAAGCTGCTCGCATGTGACATCACAAATTTAAAACTTTGACAGTTCATAACTCTGCTATTCTTTGGTGGATTTTTGCCAAACTTTCATCAATATGTTTCTCTCATTGTTCTGCTTTTATTAAAACCAACATGACGTCAGGGTGGACTTTGCCTTTAAGTACTTAAGTCAAAATGCTGTGAAATTGCATCAATGCCAATGTAAATAAATGACATAAATTGCTCATTTATGAGGGCAGAACAGTCACATGAAACTATAAAGTAATAAAATGCACTACTTTCTGATCTACATTTTCTCACTGTCTCTCTGTTTTGAATTTTTAATGACATAAAAACATACATGTTAATGATGATAAACAACATGTACACATTGGTGTATTGGTTACTAGAAAAGAAATCATTTCATGTTGTACCTATGGGAACTGAATAGTCTAAGATGAGAGGGCACAGGATTATAGCCTTAGGGGCCATCATCTATACATTTAATCAAAACAAGCATTTCTCTACGAAGGAAAGATGAATAATTTCCTTCATCTCGTCCAACTTGTCATCACATGCCGAAAGCCCCTCCACAGACGCGGCTCCCAACCCTCGAGTGCTCACAGTCACATGTACAGGAGAGAGAGGGGGAAAGAGAAGGGGAGAGCGCGCAAGAGGAAATCTAGGATTAGCAAGCGCCACCTTCTGACAGACGAGGGAGCCCTCCGAAAGACATAGGCCAAACATGACGGCTAAGCCCCGTCGGATCCCCCGCAGCTATAATCTGGAACATTTTTGGGGGGTGTTGATTAATGCTGAATTTCATTACCATGTGGTGCTAACTGTTGCACTGCCTGACTAAACTAAGTTTGCAACATGTTAGTACAAAAATGTGCACAATCATGACAAGGTATACATCCATTGATTAACATTACGTATTGTGCTCTTAACCCTTCATTCCCCACTCTATAAATGGAATCACCCATTTGAATTAATAACCGTCTATACACAGAAGAAATCATTTTGCCATATAGGGGTGACTATGAGTACACTTTTATGCACTCCCTCTATAACTCTTCCTCACACCACCCCTGCCAGGAAATAATTAAAGTAATATCAGGTATGAAATTTGGGCTAGTAATTAAAGTTTTTAATAACAACAAAATAAATAATAATTCATTTACTTGACTGCAGGTATAGAACTGCATGTAACATACATACATGTATCTTACTGCATAACAGATATGACTAAACTTATAACTGTGAACATGAGTAAGAGGAAAGTAATGGATTAACTCGTAAAACACAAATATTTTAATCCAACAAATGACTAATTAATGATCTGACATGTTTCTTAGATTAGGATGAATTTGTAAACTTTCTTTTAAAAGGAAATATCTTTTCATTCAATTGCTTTGAATTAATCTAAGTAGAATTCCAAGAATAGATACTAGAATATTGGCAAACTAATGTTTAAGTCTTTCCACCCCAAACTGCATGTATATCCTTTTTGAAAATGATATGTTTCAACTATATTTCATTCACTAGTTTGACACTTCTCTACAAAGCCCCATTCAAGGCATTAGTTAAAGGGCAGTGACATGCTTGGGAGAAACCAAAAAAATGCTCTTTAACCAAACTGGTTGAAAGATAAATCAATGGATACATCAGCTGGAGTGTATTTCCTGGCTGGAAGGATTTATCTTGAATTTGTTTATTTAAGCTGAATCAAGCATGAACATACTAGCATTTCGTTTCTCTCAAGCCCCGATAAAAAATACATGCCATAGAACTCCACACGACAGATTTGTCTATCACAAGGCATGCAGATGGAAGTTATTTTAGAATGAGTCAACTTCTGACTACCAAATTTTTACAGTAGAAACCTTGCATAGTTTGCTTGATTCTAGAATAGTTTCACCCAAAGTTGAGGACTACCCCAATCATGTCATTTACCTTTAAGCAGTCCGCACCTAGTTTACTGACTGACTTCAAAGAATAACTGCATGAGGAATGGTCGGGTCTTTTCCTCTCACATCATTCTATTCCCCACTAATGTTTTAAAGGTAAATGACATGATTGGAGGTAGTCCTCAACTTGGGGTAATATTATTCTAGAATCAAGTAAACTATGCAAGGATCCTTCTGTGAAATTTTTGTGAAGAAATGTTGAAATGTTGTAAAAACAACAACATAAGTTTGCCTTGTGACAGGAAAATTTGTTGTGTTTTTTTAATTAATAAATGAAAAATCTCGGGTAATTAAAAAAAAAGAAAAACATTCAGAATCTGTTATTGGTGTGTTATGACCTTTGGGCATAAAGCTTTCAAATAAAAAAAAAATCCCCAAAACTAAACTTAGGCTTTAAGTGAACAAAAGCAAGACAAATCCTTCCAGCCAGGAGATACACTCCAGCTGGTGTATAGACTTTCAACCAGTTTGGTTCTCAAGACATTTTTTATTTTTCCCAATCATGTCACTGGCCATTAATCTATAAAGCTCTCAAGATGCTGCCATGAGCCTTCAAGGGCAGGATCAAGGATTGGTTAAATCTCGCAAACACGTTATCACGACATGTTGGAAAGTTATGGATAGCAGTAATGCTACTGGATGAGTGATCAGTATCATCTAATTTGTTTGCATATGTGCCATTTATGTTACACACAATGGATGACACTTTGAAACCTTTAAGGTTATTGTTTGTTTTGCTTTTTCCATTTGCTTGTTTTAGAGGTCTCCTTAAATGGCAGTGACATGATTGGGAGAAATTTTAAAAATGCCTTAGAACCGTTGAGATATATACCAAAGATACACCAATTGGAGTGAATATCCTGGCTTGAAGGACAAACATCACATGTGACTTATTCTTCCCATGGAGGATAAAGTAGTCTAGATCTACAACACAGTAGTCAATGGGAGGAAATGAACAAAGGTCAAACTGGATTCTCATAGATTTTCATTCTTTTAAAGCACTAAATTATCATTTTTAAATACAATTTTTTAAGGGCTTCTTTTTTAGGCCTTATCAAAGACACTTAGAGCATGGATGATTATGTAGCTCAGATTGTCTTTAAAGCTACTGTCACACTGCGCCGTCCAACAATTCCGTCTGCCTCCGTCTAAAATATTTACCTCAGATGGTGTCAGACGGTGGCAAATGGAATACAACAGAATGGAGCAGAACGGAAAAGCACCGTCTGTCAATGTCTAGATACATTTGTAATCCAGCTGAAAAACGAATTAAAAAGTCCAATAAACGTTTAATAAACGTACGCGTTCGTTTGTCAGACGGAATCGTTAGACGGCGCAGTGTGACAGTAACTTAACTCTGGTCACGTCAAATAGACTAGTTTACTAATATATTCAAATTTTATGCATACCTTTTAAACAAATATTGTCCTAAACAATTTAAGAGATTGCCCAAGGCTTGCCTGACAAGTTGGATTCCAAGTACTGAAATGTATTCATTACAAACAGGCTGATGGAATATTCGTTACTAGGCCCTCCACGGAAAAAAAATCCATAAATTTGACTGCATTAGGAAAATAATCTATTGTGCAGGTTTGATGGGTTATGTTATATGATTCACACACCAATGTTGCAAACAGTGGTTTCATTTGAAATCTCCTTCAAGAGAATGTTCAAATGTTGACAGGTATGTTGACAATAGTCACATGACCATCATCTGGTTCTCCTTACCGTTGCCATGGCTAGACGTCCCCTTAGCGATATAGAATCCGAACGGCCCACTAGGAGGCTTGACGAGCTCTATGACTTGTGTTCCGTCGGCTTTGATAGAAATCAGACGACCTATCTTCCGACCATGTGTTGGTGACGTGACGTCAGTGTCTTCCGTGCTCCTCTGGGGTCTTGAGACCCCGCCCCCGACGCCTTGCTGCTGGGTGTGGTCTCCAGTCCTATCACACTGGCAGATCGCCTAAGCAAATTAGATGAAAAGTTTGATATAATCAGTACCTATGTAGTCTTTACTTTACTGGAGACACTTATGCATCCTTGTCAGGTTTTATTATTGCATAGTTTTATCATGTTAAATACCCTATATATGTATACTTCATTGAAACTTCAAGATACAAGTTTACAGTGACTGCCGTTTACAAAACGTGAGCTACATAATCCTCCATGCTCTAAATGCATTTGATAAGGTCTAAAAATGAAGCACTTAAAATTTGTCCTTCAAAATACATGTAATTATTTAGTGCTTTAAAAAAATGAAAATCTATGAGCACTCAGTTTGATCGGATACACCTGTCCATTTTCTCCCATAGACTACCGTGTTAAAAATCAAGACTTCTTTGTACTCCACCTCAGTAATAAGTCACACATGATGTATATCCCTGCATACCTTGTCAGTGGCAGCACAACTTTCCAAACTTTTGTATTCTAGGATGTCTATTTGTCTATTTAAGCACTACTATGTAGCTCAGATATCAAAGTTGTTGTTTTTTTTAAATGAAGTAAAACAATATCAAATTGTGTCTTTAGTAGACAAGAGTATATAGTTAAAGTATATGGTGAAAATTAATGTTGTTTTCTCCTATTGGGTTCTTTGACAAACCTAGGCTACACATTGAATGAATGCCCTGGCAATTACATGCTCTGATTTACTTTCATTTTTTTTTAAAGACATGTGTGAGGGCCTTGACATTTTTGCCATGAGTAATAAACTGTACATAATGATATCTGCTCTGTGATTATTTAAGAAACACAACAATTTTTGGTAGATTTGATGGTGTTTTTTTTTATGTCAGGAGTGATAATACCATACTTTTGTAACTAGGACAGACAAAAATTTTGTCCATTCAACACTCCCCCCCCAAAAACACAAAATAATTGAACAAAATAATTTAAATAATCATTCCATAATCATAATAAAATAAAGATATAAAAAATTCATGTCCTTGTATTTTTCCTTTTACAGCAAATAATGTACTGGGACTACTTCCAAAAGTCAAAATATCAAGGTAACTCATTTCAATCATTTTCAAGTCACAGCTGGAACCAAGACAAAATGTGCCTCCTAAACCAGACATGCTGACGTTTTTCATTGCCACTGCTGTTACAATGACCACATGTTTTCCGGAACCATTTACCGGTTGTCCTTTCTTCTTTTACAGAAAATTAAAATAATGGCCCACTGTTAGTGGTCACAGATTGTTGATAAGATTTCATGGTAGCCAAAGAAGAATGTACCCTTATCAATCATTATTATTATCTAAAAAATGCATCACTTTTGCCAATAGTTAGATTTTTCTAGCATGCATGCAGGGGTAGGGGATATGTTTAAGGGTGGGGTAGGGGACAGGGGCAGGGGTGGGGATATGTTTAAGGGTGGGTTAGGGTACAGGGGTAGAAGTAGGGGTAGGGTTGGGGATGAGGGCAAGGTCGTAGCAAAATGACATCTTAATATCTTTTCCTCTTCTCCAGACAGTTGTATGAGAACAATTCTCTAGTATAACATTAAATTCACATTGAAACAACTGTCATCATGTACGTGAAGAATTGGTTATAAACTCTTAGAATAGTTTTGTGAAAATGATACAGCAGATACAACTATCTCTTTTAATACAAGTTGGAAATCATCCTACATTAACTCTTAACGTGCCAGAAGAATTAAACCGCTATGGGCTTTATATGTATTATTTGATGCAGATCTGCGACTTCGGCAGGTTAAAGAGTTAAACAAAGCATGGATCTTCAGTAGCAAAACTTGAGAAAGGTTCCAAAGAATGGCAACATTAATTCAAATCTTGTATCCAAACTTTGTCTTCAAATTTGGATCAAGAAATACTCATTGAATAAATAAATAAATAAATAAATAAATAAATAAATAAATAAATAAATAAATAAAGCACACTTGGAAATTTGGAAAATGAACCAGAAAACAGATCAACAGTAAACCTAAGCCTGTAATATCAGAACTCTTACAACTTGTATGTACAGCCATGTGTCCTTTACAAGTTTGTTAAACCTATCATAAAATGTATGGACTACACCCAAACTGAAATACAACAAACACCAACTTATGTACTTATCACACAATTTGAAATTTTTGAAGGGAATATATTTATGACTCATCGCTCAGAGTGCATTCAAACTGAAATATGATTCAGCTATTGTTTGTTTGCAGTTTGCATAACAAGGAGCTTATCTTTTCAAGAATTTAAATTAGTGAACAGCTGTACATTAACATTTGTGCCTACACATGCACCTTGCTTGGCTGGTCTTCACACAACATACAAAACTTGTATATTTTTTTTCAGTAAATTGAAAGGTAATACGATTCAGTGATTCACCCTGTCAAAAACGCATGATGCAATCTTTTTGGTAACAGATGTGCCATTATCTATGTTTCCATTTGGCTGAAGAGACTTTCGAAGGGTTCATAAATGTTTCATGTAACGATTCCCATAATACCCCCTTACATGCTGGAAGTGCTCTTATAGGCCAATCCTGGCTAGCATTAAAAGAGTAAGAGTCAAGACTCCCATTCCACAACATAATAATATATAGCCACAAAAAATAAATAAATAAATAAATAAATAAATAAATAAATAAATAAATAAATACAGAATAATTAATAATAACAATAATAATAATAATAATAATAATAATAATAATAATAATAATAATAATAATAATAATAATAATAATAATAATACAGAAATTTATTATATTCCTCTCACTTTGCACTACCTGATGGCATTTATGAACAAATTTACAACAATGCAGAAGTTTTGATTATATTTTTAACCCATTGAAGACATTTTCATTTCAATACAATACTTATTTCCATAGACTACAGCCTGTGATACAGCATCTCATACTTAGTCCTAAACAGGTTGAGTTATAAAATGGGACCATGTAAGTGTTTCAGTTTCATATATTCACATGAAGAGTGTGGGAATAAATTGCAGTATTTGTTTTCACAATGGTTTCTCAAACAGGACAAATCACTTCTTGAAACACTTGTGAAATGGTACACTCTCTGTAAAACAAAAATGGGACCTTTGACCAAGATATGTCTGGATATGCTGCAGTGAACATACATGAATAGAATCTCCCCATATCCACAGGTGTGTGACCTACATAATGTTGCTAAACATGCCATACATCTACCATGCTGGAATGCAAAACAGGTGTAGACACTAACTTTTAATTAATGATTAACTTTTGTTTACTTCTGTCTGGAAGAAACAAGGAGGAAGTTGACACTTCTGTTATTTAAGCCAGGTGCAAAACTCAATTCTCTTTGTCAACAAGACTACTGCAATGTCATAGAACTGAGGCAGTCAATTACAGTGAAAGTAACTTCCAGCAGCCTTACATGATGCAAGCAACCTTTTGATTGAAAACTTTTTAATTTAACTTTTAATCAAGAGCATAGTGACCTACAGCCTTTAACCTTTGACCCTATAATCTAAGATATTATATTTTCCAAAGTTTGATTACAATTCTGTCACCCTTTCTTGTGCTATTGCATTAGTTACCACAAATTTCATGTTCAATGACCTATGACTTTTAAAATTTATATATTTAAATCTAGTGCTTGGCATAGGTTGTGATTCAAAGTGATAATATTTGTCTGTGGCAATTGGCATAATGTAAAGTTAGCTCATTTGACTATCTTAATCAGTGCAACTGAATCCCATTTAAGATGAGCATATTTCCTCAATTTTTTTTTACAAATATACTCACTAAAATATGTATCACAATGTATCATACAAAGAAAAAGTCAAAAGATCCAACCCATGGGAGGGACACCCCCCCCCCACACACACACACACACACATACACACACACTCCTACATCACTCAACTCTCATCCAACGTCAGCCCGATGTTAGCAGCCCTGACATATCATAATGAACAATTTTGTCATTGGTATACATGTATACACTGGAGCTGACATTTACTTAATACCTTTTTATCAAAACCAAATAATACCTAGAACAAGTAAATTACTTTAAAATTTGTTCACGGCAGCTAAAATTTTAATTCCACTTAATATTGTTGATTAATGCTCTAATGACTGCTAATATCCTACCTTTTAGAGAACACTCCATCTCCTGATGAGAACCCTGAATCACTCTCCTTGTCCTTCTTCTTCAGCAATCCCTGTCAATGATTTCAGGGATGGAGATTTCCGCAGCTGTCAAGACGTAAAAAGGGATTAAAAACAAGAATTTTTAATTTTGGGGGGAAATAATCAACAAAACAGAGCAAAATGTCAGCCATGGATTTTGTAAAGGTTGGATTTATAACTAACTTTTTGACAGAACTGTATGATAAAATATTGAAATGTGCTGCTAGTGGGGCCTGGGATTTTAAGCAATAGCTGACAATACTGACAAAATCTGAAATATTGGGACAAGTTCAAATTATCATCAGTATCACCATATCAGTAGCAGTAGAAGTAGTAGAAGAGTAGTAGGAAATAGCTCTAGTATTTACGTGTAGTAGCCCATGTACATAAGTAGAAGTACAGTAGTAGTAGAAATAGTAGTAGTAGTACATGTAGTAGAAGTAGAAGTAGTAGTAAAAGAATGTAGAAGTAGTAGTAGTAATAGTATGGTAGTTGCAACAGCATCATAGTAACAAGTAGTACAGTATTAGAAGTAGTAGTAGTAGCAGCAGCAGAAGTATAAGTAGCAGTAACTGTAGCAGTAGTAGTAGTAGTAATAGAAGTAGTAGATATACTAAAAGTAGTAGTAGATACATGTATACTAAAAGTAAAAGTAGTATATGTAGTAGTACCAAGTAGTAGTAAATTAAAGTATTGTGGTGCTGGTACTAATAGTAGTAGTAGTAGTAGTAGTAGTAGTAGTAGTAGTAGTAGTAGTAGTAGTAGTAGTAGTAGTAGTAGTAGTAGTAGTAGTAGTAACAGACAGTAATAGTAGTAGTAGTAGTAGTAGTAGTAGTAGTACTAGTAGCAGTCATAATCGTAAGTAATAAACATAGAAGTAATACATAAAGCACACGCAGTTGTTGAAGAAACTGTAGTGGACCTACTGTAAAGTCTTGATCTGAATACAAAAATGACTGATATTACACAAAACAAAACCTTATACCAGAAATTATACCTCAAAAGCACATGGTAAGCTGCCATAACACTTGGTATAAGATCAATTTTCCACTCAAGTAGCATTTAAGAAAACTACTAAAGCGAAATTCTGAACCAAATGTCGAAGGTACAAAGTCACTGTCATCAAAGCAAACATACCGGATTGTCTCTGTGACTGTGTAAAATAGAAATCGTGGAAGCCCGTCTCCTTCCCTCTTTAGGCCTGTACATGGTGGCCCACCAAAACACATATACCGCCAAGACCAGACCAACATATATATCCAAACGGTTCCAATCAATTCTGAAGACACTGGTATTTTAATCTTCGCCCAAGCAATTCAAACTGTCTCAATCAATACACAGGGAGCGAACCAGGAAATGAAATAACGTGAAATGCAAATAAAGAAATGGTGTAAGACAAGTGTGTACATCTCTACAACAAGGGGCAAAGGCCTTCGTTCGAAGATAAAATTGATACATGGGTGACATGAAATAGTCCTATAATATGTTTGATGTCTTTATTATCTTGTTTTTTGTTTGTTTTCGGGTGGGAGAGGGTAACTTTAGACTTACGTGCCTGTTCAGCCTTAGTCTTTAACCCATGCAATTCCAACTGTCCTATGTCAGGCTTCTTGCAGTATGTGTGTGTGTGTGTGTATAACATAGTACACATTGTTTTATAAATTTGGCATAATGGATCTAAATAGTAATATGTCTGAGTTGGATTTAGTTAGATCAATAGTGGTGTTTGTTTCTACTTTATTATTGAATGTTTCAGTCCTTTGGTCTTTCGTTTAATGTTTTATGTGAAAATATGTGTATGTTGTACACATAGATGTATTTGAACCTGTGTGTGTGTGTGTGTGTGTGTGTGTGTGTGTGTGTGTGTGTGTGTGTGTGTGTGTGTGTGTGTGTGTGTGTGTGTGTGTGTGTGTGTGTGTGTGTGTGTGTGTGTGTGTGTGTGTGTGTGTGTGTGTGTGTGTGTGTGTGTGTGTGTGTGTACATGTATGTTTGTGTGAATGGTTACTATTGGTTAGTGTGTGTATGTATGTAAATGTATGTTAAAGGTTAGTGACATGATTGGAAATACCTGAAAATTCCTCAACAACCAAATGAATTGAAATATATACCAACTTTACACCAGCTGGAGTGGATATCTCAGCTGGGAGGATTTGTCTCTTATATGTTTACTTAAGGAGAATCAAGCATGAACATAATAGTATTGTAATTTTCTTGTGCCCCGATAAAAATAGCAGCCATAGAGAGCTACACAACAGGTTTCCCTGCCCTGAGGGATATTGACATTAGTTATTTTAGAATGAGCCAACGTACAAGATTATCACAGGAGAATCCTTACATACATGTAGTTTACTTGATTCTAGTATAGTTTCAGCCCAAGTTGAGGACTACCCCAATCATGTCATTTACCTTTGATGAGAAACAGAAGAGAGAAAGTGTGTGTGAGTATATGTGCGTGAGAAAGAGTATTATTTTGGACACACATCTAGAAAACATAGTGGTGCAAACTTATATTTTCAGTGATCAACACATGTCTGACTATTTTCTCTAATTAGGAATATTCTTGCAAATAGAATTTATTAGTCATCTGTGCAAGTAGGCCATGGTTTATATAGTGCAAATGTGAATCTTTTCAATCCTTTATGTAGGAATGAAGGTCAAATGATGACAGCTTCACGTCACAAACATCACTAAATAAACCGTGGACTAGTCATCATGGCAGCCAGCCAAACCAGCAAATATCTGGAAATGTTGTCAGAAAAGTGTCCTAATATAAGGTCGAATGTTCAACATTTGCTCCCAGCAACAATTGCTCTGACCTAATTTTTTTCATGCACTAACCCTAACCCAAACACTTACCCTAACCCTATTCTGAACTGGAAACTCAATGGCAACCCTAACCCTAACTCTTTGTCTTCTGAAATATTGTCACCAGAGCAAATGTCAGATCACCATAAGATCCCCTCACCTCTCAACAGATGTACTGGCACCGAAGACCACTCACAGAATAATTATAACAAAGTCAAGTGATGGGTAGAGAAAAAGTATGGTCAGAATAGGGATGGGGTGCAAGTGAGTGTGGGTGCAGGTGGTGTAAGAATGGATGGGGTGAGATAGGAGTGGAAATGAGGGTGTGGTGGTGTGAGAGTGGTGGTGGGTGAGAATGGGGGTGGTGTGAGGTTGGGGTAAGTTGAGAGTGGGTGAGGTGAGAGTAGGAGTTGGGTATTACCGGTAAGCTAGGGTGGGGTGAAGGTGGGAAGGGATGCGAGTGAAGGTGCAGTGAGAAGTGGTGGGTGCAAGTGCAGGTAGATGAAGTTGGCTGGGGCTGTGAGTTAAGGTAGGATGGGATGAGAATAGGGAACAGTCTGCCAAAAAAGGTGAAGTGTGAGAGAGGGTGGGTGCAAGGGGGTAGGGTGAGATTAGGTGGGTGTAATGGGGTGGGGTGAGAGTGAAATTGGAATGAGGGTGGGATGGGATGAGAGTGAAGGTGAAGTGAGAGGAGGTGGGTGCCAGGGGGTGGGGTGAGAGTGGGTGGGTGTAAGTGGGGTGGGGTGAAAGTGAAATTGGAATGAAGGTGGGATGGGATGAGAATGTAGGTGAAGTGAGAGGGGTGGGTGCACGTGGGGGTGGGATGACACTAAGGGCAAGTAAGGAAGTGGGGATGGTGAGAATGGGGTGGGGTAAAAGTGAGAGTACAGTGAAAGTGGAGATGGGATGAGAATGAGGGAGGGTGACAGTGGAGGTGGAGTGAAAGTGAAAGTGGGGTAAAGTGGAGATCGGTTGAGAAAAGAGGTGGAGTGAGAGTGGGGGTGGAGTGACAGTAGGGGTGGGGTGACAGTAGGGGTGGGATGACAGTAGGGGTAAGGTGACAGTAGGGTAGGGTGAAAGTGAAGGTGGGGTGAGAGTGGAGGTTCGGTGAGAGCGGAGTTACGGTGTGATAGGGATGTGCGGAGGTACATGCTGAGCTGTGAAGGTGGCAATAGAGGTAATTACACAATTTTTATTATTTTCCAATATGCTGAAGTCAGGAAATCATTTGATGCATACATTCTTCCCTCTCATGCCCCTAGTGACGAAACACTGGCTATGCTACCTTGACGTTTACCTATGTCATCCTGAGATAGGCATCAATTCAGTGAAAGAGGAAATACTGATCACTCTAATATGTCCTGACATATTATGTGACATATGTCCCGTTGTGTGACAACATTAACTCAGATTTTGTGATCAATTCAGAAGGTTTTCTTATTTCACGTGTTTTATTCCTGTTTTTAACTGTGACAAGGACAATTTCCTTTAAAAGTTGCAACGAAGGAAAAATATGTCAATCATACAGCAACTGACAGATTGAAAACATGACTACTGTTTTTTTTAGAAACAAAAGTTTATGTTATCTCTTAGTACACAGTACATGTTGCAATATCTATTATTATACTTGGTAATTAACTAATTTGTGTTCTGTTTCCTTTTGTAGCATGTTCTGTTCTGTTTTGTTACTGTTGTTACAGGTTGTTGTTTTTCAATCTATGTACTCTTTGCTTTTATTATTATTATTATTTTTTTTTTGCTTTGTGTATCAAGTGCACTACACCTAGGATACACTTTCAGTAAATCTGTGATAAAAAAAACTCATTAACCTTTCAAGTATAACATTGTTATACCAAACATCAGAAATTTTTTTAAAAACCTGGCAATTTTCTCAGTATCACATATTGTAATTTTTAAATGATCAATGAGCAGATATTATGATGGATGTTATACACATGTATGACAAGCTGTTGGGGTCCCCTACATTTTCATCTATGAATTTCTTGAAAATGATTTCAAGCATGATTATTATGGCAATATACGTCAAAGAAAGCAATAGACAAAAATAAAGTAATTTGTCACCGTAAACTACCGGTAACTAAACTCTGGCTTTGCCTCTAAGGACACCACATGTCACAAACACAAATGTCCACATATGTGCTCGTGTGTTGCAATGCATACACAGTGATCTCTGTTCTCCAACAGATACATGTAATTACTCATTCCTATAAGCAATTGGCATGTCAATCACAACATACTGTAGCACACAAAAATTTTGAAATAAGGTTGTCCATGTCTGATTATGACAACTTAAAGTTTTCTGAGCTTGCTACTCAAGCTATATGCCACTCTAGTCAAATCGTCATGTACAGTGTGTCTCAAAAATAATTGTGCAAGTCAAAAGCGCCTTCTTAGGTAATGAGGAAAACATTTTTGTGACATCATACTTACGTCACCATCAAGGGCATAGTCTTAGCTTTTAAATGCCGT
>JZLH01S0096806.1:4432-16776 GCA_001188425.1 Eucidaris tribuloides | reverse complement strand
GCAGGGTTCAATACCGGCACCCTTTGGAACATTTTGGCGGTGTAGGTGTACCACCCAGACCTGCCAACACTCACATGTTTAACTGTTAAAGAGCATTCTCATTACTGGGAGAAGTCAAAAATGCCTCAAGAACCAAATAGGTTGAAGAATTAAACCAAAGATACACCAGCTGGAGTGCATCTCCTGGCTGGAAGGATTTGTCTTGAATTTGGTTACTTGCGGAGAAGCAAGCATTCATTTACTAGTATTGAATTAAGCTGGTGCCCTGATAGAAAATGGTCCCATACTAAGTTACAGAACAAATTCACCTGTCACAATGAGTACTCATAGTGATTTTTAACAAGTATTACATATTTGACCACAAAATTTAGACAGAAGCTTTGAACAGAGCACTTGATTTCAAAGTAGTTTTATAATTAAGGATTTTTTCCAATCCTAGTTTCCTTTAAGATGTCGAGCCAAGAGGCCCCTCCCTCCCCCCCCCCCGAGTGTTTTTTTAGATAAAATACTTTAACTCTAAGTAGACTGTATAGACTGTATAGTTAATTACTTGGAAATAATTTCATATTAATTACGCTAATTTATGCATAAAATCATAATTACAGTCTAATTCACTAATAAAAGCTCCAAATATGCTAATTGTTTAGTCTGGACACTCTTCTTAGTGTTGTTAGCAAATGCACTTGAAAAAAATCTGGCATCAAAATTGATTTCCTTTCTACTTTATTGTTTTTGAATTTCTTTGTTTTTTGACGATTTGTTTTTTATTGTTTTTTCGCTGCAATTTGTCGGGGACACTTTTGCGCTCATAAATAGAATAAAATTAATGAATTTCAATGAGTAAAAGTAAAAATAATCATACATTTTATGAATGTTGGCTGAAAACACAATTTGTATTGGAATTGTACAGGAAATCACGTTTTTGAGCTATTCTTGGTGTGACATGCAAGTACCAAAAGTTGCATAACTTTAGAAACATGTACCTGGACGTCACGAAATTGGTCTCAAAAGATGCGCGAGATTCGAAAGAAAAAGTCACCAAATGCCGCAGCTACTGCCTTGCGCGTTGTGGACATAATGCATGAAACGTCCAGGGGGGCTGGATTCAACCCCCCCCCCTTTCTTATAGTTAAAATACTTAAAACAGTTGCTGAACACTGTTTGATGCATGAGACAAACCACTTTTTTTATCAGACTTACTAGAGGATTAGGCGAGTGTGGCGACTGGCCAGCCAGTGGATGTGATGGAAACCTTGGCATGTGATTGGGATGAGGGTGAGGTGGGGGAGGGATGGGCTGACTGCCTGTGGGTTGTGTTGAGGGTGGGGCATGGGTGGGGGCCGGTGTGGGCGTGTGCTGCATCCATGGTAGTATCTTGCTTCCACCCACATCTGAAAGAGAACATAAAAACAAGGAATACATTCAAAGAAATTTATCAACCTTTGGGAGGGGGGATGGGTCATTTATGTGTATGAATATTAACAATAGTATAATTCATATACTGTCTTTTAATTTATTTGTTTATTAAATAATTATTTGTTTTCCTTTTTTGCTTTATTCATTCATTTACTCAAAAATCTAATTTATTTCATTTAAATCATACATTTCAAATTAATAGATATATACAACTGTAAAGAAAATGTTCATAGTTTTCCCAATTCAACACGAAATCTGTGGTAAAATATCAAATTTAAATGTAAATATTCAATGTAAACCAATCTAATTATTACCACTGATTCAAAAGGATAATATTTGTATGAACATTACGAGTTCAGGATATAATGAAATCATAATGACCTAAGAAAATGCAACATCCAATCACAAAACGGGTTACTTACCAGGTCTGACTGGTCTCGGTGCTGGTATGAAAGGCAGGCTATGATTGGACAGATTGAATCCGGGAGGGGGCTGCGGCAACCTAGATGGGGGGTTGATCTGTAACTCCTTCTCTAGGAGGTCTGCTAGCCCCTGGCTGGATTCCTTCCATGGATCAAAACCTGGAAGGACGAAGGAAACAAATTTAATTATTTATGGGCATGGATTTGTCCCACTTCACTGATGGAAAGAGAGGAGCTAGGTGCGAGATTGACACTCTATATCGACGGGAGCCCGGATAGCTTAGTTGGTAGAACATTGGCGTTACTAGGCAAATATCCTGGGGCATTATGTTTTTCTCACCCTACAAAATTCTTAATTCTTTATTTATTTATTTGATCCTACTACTCTAGGATCTTTACCATACTCTTTGGCGTAAATAATCAGACATCGATTGACATGCGCCATTAAAACCAACAACAACAATCTACTATTATAATACTTACAATTATCTCTTTCTTAAAAAAATTGGTTGATATCGATTCTGTGTCCCACTGTAACCCAATAGATCCAGACTTCTCCGGTCTTTGTCATCGGGGGCGGGGGGGGGGGGGGGGGGGGGGGGCCGGCGGCATTATGGACCCCCCTCCCAGATCTTGGCGCGCAGATTGACGCGATAGCACAAAATTGCACGCACATTAAGGCTGGATGTGATTCTACAAGACTGCTATCATTTAATTTCAAAAAAATACATGTTTTATATTTCTTTATTAATTATGCAAATTTCCTTAATAAATCATTATTTTTTTTGCCTATTACTTAAAATAGCTTGTAGAATGCTAAGTTTTTGTGAAAATATTCTTTCTGACATTTCTGACAATTACCTACCAAAAAATTTGCCGAATAAGAATTAATTTCTTATGTATATTATTGTTTTGTGAATTCCTTATGTATTTCTTTGTTTTTTCGACCTTTTATTTTTATTGTTTTTTCGATGAAATTTGTCAGGGACTTTTTTTGCGATCATAAACAGCATAAAATTAATCTATTTCTACCAGCTAAAGTAAAAATAATCATACATTTATGATTTTTGGCTGAAGACACAATTTGCATTGATTTTATACACAAAATCACGTTTCTGAGCAATTTTTGAGTTGCATGCATGTATGAAAAGTCGCGCAGCGTCGTAACAGTATGTCCGATTTTTGCGAAAATGGTCTGAAATGATGCGCGAGACTTGAAAGTAAAAAGCCAGCGAACGGCGCGGTGAACAAAATTTGCGTGGCGGAATAATCAAGAAATTTGTCCGAGGGGGGCCCATTACTGACCCCCCCCCCCCCCTCCCCCGGATATTAGGGTTAAGAGGGAAGACCTGTCTCAATGGTAGGCCATTAGTGTTGAAATTTGATGATCTTGGACTTTCTGTTGGTGGAATTTGAGTCAGCGATGGAGTCATGGTGTGTTTGGGGTTGATTTATTAAACTATTCAATGGACAATTGCGATCTCTTCTAAAAAAAAATGGGGGGGCGGAATTTGTATTTCCTCTACCATCATTTTCTTT
The DNA here is from genome assembly GCA_001188425.1 of Eucidaris tribuloides. NCBI lineage: Eukaryota > Metazoa > Echinodermata > Echinoidea > Cidaroida > Cidaridae > Eucidaris > Eucidaris tribuloides. The sequence goes on along the minus strand of JZLH01S0096806.1, from coordinate 13,399 downwards.
GTGTGTGTGAAATCAGCTCTTTGAAGATGACTAGTTTCTCGGTAGTAAGATACTTCAGGGTATCTGATCTGCAACCAACTGATTATTGACAATGTTAGGATGAATGGGGTTATCACTGGGCTAATTTTAATGCCTGGTGGATATGGTGACACAACATGTGTAAACATGCAGTAGAAATAACATTTTGCACGATAAGAGTTATGGGGTGATCATGTGGAGGGTTTGTCAACACGCCACACTTTAAGATGAGATTGCGTACTTGCAGAACAACATGATTTTAATATCAACTGTTTTCAAACCTTCTGTGAATAGACGGTATTCTGAAAATGTCACTACAGTACAGGAGAGAGTAGCTGAAAAGAACAGAGCATTTCATTTTTGACAAATCCTCTACAGAAATCCCCACTGCTGACAAAGTACTAACACAGAAATCAATGTGGGGCAATATTAATTGTTGACATTGCAACTGAGGGGTACTTAGGTGGACCCTTCACCTGTTCAAACTGCCAATAATACAACTATTTATTACATATGAAGTGAAAATTAGTCCCACATCATTAAAAATACTTTGTTTTCACGCTTTGAATCAGATCAGAACATTGTAAATCACCCATATAGTTTTATATGTAGTAATTTGTATCATTTATTGATTATATTTTTTATCTTAAAGTGATTGTCATATGTATTTTATGTTTGATTTCGAGTGTGAATTTGTATGTGAATTTATATGTCTCTTTATGTACATGCATCGCAATTCAGCTGTAAAGCTGCCATGATGTTTTTACTTTTGTGAAATAAAATATACCATTGAATAATAAATAATAATAATATTAATGCAAATGTAATATACTTTCACCTAGAAACCAATGAAATGTGGAATTTTGATGAAAGATTTTCCATCATCAACCAGTACTCTAGGTCCTCTTTAATTTGCACCTGTATAAGCAAACTGACTCACCAAGATCATCTTCATTCTGTTTGTCTTTCATCTCAGAGGCAAATCCAAAGGCCGCCTGCCAGTCTGTTTGACTCTCTACTGGTAACATGTCAGTGTTGGCTGTCCAGCCTCCATCATTCCAATCTGTGGTGCACACAAGCAAACAAAATAAGATGATAAATACATTACTTTCCTATCATCACATTACATGTTATCTAGCTTGAGACACAGATTTCGAAGAATTAACACTTTGGGTGCTATCGGCCCATACTGTATATGCGCCAAGAAGACAATCAGTTCCGTACTTTTTAATTCGAATGACAAACGTCACTCAAGTTTCTACCAATGATATTTATCGTAAAATGAAAGCACATTTAACCAACTAAATAAGTTAAAATGTCTTGTCTTGACAGCATTTGGACTTTCATAGAAAAGCGTACATTTTTGAAAGGTTAAACACTTAAGTCCAAAACAACCCAGCACCCAAAGTGTTAATCTGATAAATTAATCAATTTACTAAATGATGACTGAATCAATCAATAGATTAATCAGTTTACAAAATAAATAATCACAATCACCAAGTTCAAACTGTCAAGTAACATGTCATTATTGGCCATCCAGCCTCCATCATTTCAGTCTGCGACGCAACACAAATAATATGATAAATAAATTACTTTTCTACTATCAGTTCCCTATCATCTGTGATGCAGCTTGAGACAGAATGAATCAGAGTGTGATCAGATAGTGTCACAGACAGACATTTTCAAAAATGACCATTATTGAAGGCCTAAGGAAAAGTTTAGCATTATTCAGTACCTCGAGTGACAGCCTCCACAATAAATCATAAACAACCTTCATATCGTATCACTGTTTCCTTACGCCTTCAATGTTTATTTTGAAAATTGTCTGTCCGTGACACAAACTGATGACGCTTATCAATCAATCGATTAATCAATTATAAACATAAATGAATAGATAGATGAATAGATAAAGGAATGAATACATACATAAATAAATACATAAATAAATAGATAAAATAATCAATCAAAAAATAACTAAGTGCCCTGGCCCTCCAGCAGGACCACCTAGGTGTACCATTTGAGGAACATTGAATCCCCTCCCTCTCGGGACCATTCCTGCCAAGTTTGGTCTGAATACAATTAAGCATTTTAACTTGCGGAAGACTAGACACAAGATATCTCATAGCACAGGAAATGGGCATTTTAGCCAAATTAAACCATCTTCAACGGGTCAAAAAGGAAGATGAATATATGACAAGTTTACACACAATGCACGATGGACAAAAAGCGATCACAATATCGCACGTGGCTCAGGTGAGCGAAACACTCATGTCTTACTGTTTTGTGTCGGTACGCCAGTCAACGGAACCTGTGGGATGTGACGTGTCAAGTTGGTCTGCTGTAAGAAACCATTCCCACCAAACAAGTTTGTGATGTCATTATGAAATGGAGCTCTAGGGGGCGCTATACCCGGAGGGACACCAGGCTGCCTGGTGTCGGTAACGGCTGGAGGGAGAAGGTCAGGGATGGATTGCACCTGGATCGACAGGAAGAGGGGACATTAGTTAGGATTTATGAATTACCTGACAATCATTGCAAATATTATGCTTGGCTCCTACGGCTGATCTGTCAACTTGTTCAGACATAATCAAGCCAACTTTGGGCCTTTCAGTCTAGTTCGGCTGGTAATTGCGTTCAATCTACCATAATCGGTGTTCGTCTGCCTTGATCGACATCATTCTGGTTACCTACTCAACTATTTTGAACATGCCAAAAACTTTCGAGTAGGTAGCCAGAGCGTTGTCGATCTCCTGATCAAGGCAGATTGGCTCCAATACCGAGCATCACGAGACCAACCAGGCCCAAAATTGACTTCATCCGGCCTGATCCAGTTGACAGATCGGCAGTGGGAACACAGCATTATTAGCCATTTGATAAATCCTTTATACCACAACAAAAATAATATATAAAAGCACAAATTAACTCTCCTGATCACATACATGTATGATGATAGCACACTGATGTTGAGTGTGTCGTACTGACTTTGATGGGCATACAATTCATATGTCAACCAGTTCATTCAGTATCTCATTTGTGCATGATAAATTGTGCTTGATTTAAAAAACCCAGATTTGATTTATGACTTTGCAGTCATATGTTGTCACTTTATTTTTCAAACTTAAAGGCATTGTATAACAATGTTTCCAGTTTTAAAAATCTGAGCTACATGATTCCCCATGCTACTAGTGTCTTTGATACAGTCTAAAAATGAAGCCCTGAAAAAATTGCAGTGTAAAACAATCATTAAATGCTTTAAAAAAGTGAAATTCATTGAGAGACCATTCCAGCTTTTCTCCATAGACTGCTGTGTTGCAGAATTTCCTATCGGCTGATATAAAATTAATGTGCCAATTTGTATCACACATATTGTACTAGTGACAGCATAACTGTCCAAACTTTTGTGTTCTAGGGTGTTTATTTGTCCATTCAAACATTGTCAGATATGTCAGATAGTAAAGTTCGACAATCTTTTAAACGGGTCTTCCACAGTGTTATATAGTGTCTTTAAGATAAAGTCAGAGTTTCATTCATTTTTACCTTAATGGAATCTTTTCAAAGAGGGAGCAGAGCTATTTCAACACACAAAAAGATAGAAAATAGGCAATTCAACTACAAACACATACACTGTACTGAATCAATGAAGCTGCTTCATTTTGAGTCAGATTGGAAGTTGGCAAGTCCATATAAAAGTTCAGGATGTTGACAGCGATTGAAGATATTGCTAAACATGAGGTATTTCCTGTAGAAAAAAATTCTAATCCTCACAGTCCTAACATATATTCAGCACAAAACAAGTATGAGGTGTGACAAAAATGAAATGAGACTAAGACCGAAGCAATGTCAATCAACCAGCAGCTCATGTCACTATCAACATCTCATCAACACTATGCTATTAATATTGTTCACCTTGCTTACTACGTACCTGCACGTTCCTGCTATACCCCGTCACGAAACTGAGGGTGGCACAAACATAGAGCAGGGAATCGCTCTGAAGTTCCTGGTTCAGTTGGGCTGGGCCTAACCAAGTGTCTCAACCTTCTCCACAAGGCTTACAGAGAAGTTGCCATTTTTCCATTTGCCTTATAGAGAAGCTTGAGACTCCAAATCAATCCCACCTGGGCCCTTGCTCAACGGAACTACAAACTTCAGATTGATTCTCCACTCTATAATTGTGCCAGTGCCACCTCTAGTTTTATGAAGCGGCATAGCAGGGACCTGGCACACAGCAGCTCGAGGAAGAGGCACAGAGTGATAGTGGTGAACAAATGTATAGCACAATGTTGATGAGATGTTGTGCAACACAGTAACATGAGTGCTCGGTGGGTCGATTGATATTGCGTCACAGGTGTGACGGTCACAGTCTCCTTGTTTTTGTCGCACCTTGTAACTACAAAAAAAAAATCCTGCAATTTCTTACCTGTGGTGAAGCATCCTGCGGCGTGTTGTTTAAACTACTACTATCGGAGAGGACTCTTGGCTGGGGGATGTCTATAGGGGGCGCTATACTACTGTGTGTGTGTGATAACGTGTCTGTAAACTCTGTTGTGTGGCCATTGGCGGTGAGCTTGTGAATGTTCGGTGGATCGGGATTGATTTGTGTTTCCGTTGTTGATGAACTGTGATAAGGAAGAGAAAGGAAAATTTCCAAAAATAAGACCACATGATTAATATTTTGCTGTTCTGATATTTATTACACTCCTTATTTCATTACTATAGTTTAATCAGAATACTGCTGCTATTTACCTCCAAGGTAAATGTCTACATAAAGATGCGTTTTAGTTCTCAGTTCTGACTTTCATACAGATTGAGTAAGATTTCATGAACGTGCTAAAAATGGCATGATTGATTAAAGCCCAAGTTTAGTTTTGGGGATTTTTTGTTATTTGAAAGCTTTATGCCCCAAAGTCATAACCCTGCAATAATAGATTCTGAATGTCTTTAGGGTTTTTTTAATTAACTAATGAAAAATCTCGTGGGAACACCCCCCAAAATTTTACATTATAGCATATAAAGGGTTAAAAAGGCTTTAAGGTTACATGTGTTATACCTCATCTGAAAGAGTAGATGCAGCTCTTTCAGATGAGGTATTACTTATATAACCTTTTTAACCCTTTGGATGCTATAATGTAGAATATAGTCAAAAAAATTCATTAAATAATAAAAACAAAACCAAAGACAAAAAAAAAGGTATATGAGTTATACCTCATCTAAAAGAGCCGAGTCTGCTCTTTCAGATGAGGTATAACACATGTAACGTTAAAGCCTTTTTAACCCTTTAGATGCTATAATGTAAAATTTGGGGGTGTTCCCACGAGATTTTTCATTAATTGATTAAAAAAAAACTAAAGACATTCAGAATCTATTATTGCAGGGTTATGACTTTGGGGCATAAAGCTTTCAAATAACAAAAAATCCCTAAAACTGAACTTGGGCTTTAAAGGGTTAGAACATGACAGCTTGACAAAACATACACATAAGACTGGAATAGTCAAAAATTTACTGAACATAGTAATAATACTTTTTTTTAAATGTTATAATGCCATTAGAAATCTTCATATTTCATTTTCTTGGAATATATAGTAATGTACAATTTTCATGAAGAATTTGACAAAAATAGTCTGATTACAACTTCACTAAAAGTTGCTTAAATTCTGAAAATAATCACGATGAGTTAGATATTTTAGTCGATCCCATGAATTATAAGGAAATGGCAAGACTGAAAGAAGTACTCAAGCTGGGACATAATGTTCCCAGAATCAAGTATACTGTTTAAAGTTTGTGCTGGGAAATTTTCATAGTCAGACCTTTCTTCTTAGTTGTATAATCATTCTGAAAAAAACACTAACCGCAAAATTTGTTGTGTAGTTTTCAGGAACGGAGATTAATTCAACACTGGTAAATGAATGCTTGCTTATCCTCAAGTAAACAAATTCAAAACAAATCCTTAGAAGCTGAATATACACTCTAACCAGAGAAAACATATTCATATTCATTTTTTATATAATCTAAAGTGTGTCTCAAAAATAATTGTGCAAGTCAAAAGCGCCCTCTTTGGTAAAGAGAGAAACATTTTGTGACGTCATGCTTACATCACCAACAAGTGCATAGTCTTAGCTTTCAAATGCCGTTTGTTCTGTTCAGGTTGCTTCTTTTAATCCTGAGATATGTTCAGTTAACATCGAAAATGTAAAAACACAAATGTGCCACTTTTACTGCAGTAATGATAGCACCAGGCCCTCGTCCCGTAAAAGTGACACACCTGAGAGTACACCGTTTTGTTGTTTACAAGATATCTTGAGATCAAAACAAGCAAATTGAACAAAACAAACAGCATTTACAATCGCAGACTTTGCCCTTGATGTCGACGTAAACATGTGTCACAGCAGTATTTTCTACCTGTCGAAGAGGGCGCTTTTTACTTGAGTAAGTTTGTGAGACGTGCTGCAGCATGTCTCAAAAAATTGTGCAAGTAAGAACCGCCCTCTCCGGCAACTAAAAAATATTCTTGTGACATAATGCTTACATCAACGTCCAGGGTAAAGTCTTCGCTTTCACATGCCATTTGTTCTGTTCAATTTGCTTGTTTTAATCTTGAGATATGTTGTAAACAACAAAAGGGTGGAATCACAATTGTGTCACTTCACAAGGGATTGTAGTAAAAGTGGCACAATTGTGATTTTACCCTTTCTTATTTAAATTAACATATCTCAAGATTAAGACAAGCAAATTTAACCAAACTAACGGTATTTGAAAGCTAAGACTACGCTCTTGACGTTGATGTAAGCATCATGTCACAAGATTATTTTCTCATTGCCAAAGAGGGCGGTTTTCACTTGCACAATTTTTTTTGAGACACACTGTACAACTTCAGGAAGGTCACCAGTTGAGGGTTGTCAATATCTGTTACAAGGCAAGGTATACCAGTAACACTACATTCATTCATGATGTGTTGGTGAGTCTGGATTTCAGAAGACATACTGGTGTATGTTGAACTTTCTTGGTTCTTGAGCCATTTTTTACTTCTCCCTATCATGTCAGTGTCCTTCAAGCTACATCAAATGTTTGAATGACGAAAAAAACAACCTACTTATTGAAAGCTGTCTTTTCTTCCGAGTGTTTACTCTCGACTCCTCCCCCTCCTCCGTTGCTTTTACTCAATGAAGGCCAGGACTCAGCTGATGTGTTGTTGGGCGTCGCCCGGGGTGGCTGTGTTGTGGGTGGTGACGGTTGTTTTTTTCTGCAATGATAGAATTTTATTACTATTATTATTACTATTTATTAGACCATGTATATATACCACTTTTCCCAACTTAAAGGGGAAATGAATGAGATATAAGTGAGACAAAAATGTATGTTACAGTGAAACACTTGTACCCTCTGGTCGTGAATCCTCTTACTGGTGTCTTCTTTTACCCTTTAGTACACCTCTATAAAAGTTGGAAGTTAGAGGCCAGTAAAAACTCTTGTTACACAGAATGACAACTCATAAACCTCAACAGCAAGTTTGAATGGAATATGAGAAATGTGGCTGGTAGAGTACATGCAGGAAATATGACAGGTTGAGACTATATTGGCGTAGATTCCAATGGCTCACTAATATTCATGAGCTTGGAAATTTCGCAAGCTGACTTTATTTTCTAAGTTTCGTTTGACGGAATAAACCTCATCTCCAATCTAATTTTAAAAAAGATGATAAAAATAGCTTTGAAAATATTGCCTCCAACAAGATTCTAACTAAGGATCCTCAGATATGAAGACTGCCTCTCTAACCACAGATCTAGCTGCGATTCCATGACGAGCATTGGTAATTTTGTGATCTTATTGTATATAACCAAGTTGTTCCAAGGTGTTAATATTAATGAGACATACATCATCGGCCGAACGAGATTTCCAAGCTCATGAATATTAATGAGCCTGCTGAATCTACACCAATATAGTCTCAACCAATATGGCATGGCATCCAATAAAAATCAGAACAATGAGGGTGCTGTCACTGATTGCATTAAAGAGGATTGGTGCTGAACTGGACTGGGAGTTGGTAAATGACATGAATAAATGGAGGGCTGTGATAAGTAGATGCTGAATGTGGGTGAGGAATGGCAAAAACAGTACCAATCACTGTTGCTCAGGAGCATGCCCCCCACCCCCCCCCCCACCCCCACACACACACATGTAGCATTAATTCCAGAATATGTATACAAAATATATATATGTCGTCGGTGACATTACATACCGGGAAATCTCGTGTATCACACAAATCAAACATTCACCAGTACGTGAAATCACAGAGGATATATATAAGTCTGTAACATTATGGCAAAGATAAAGACATGGAAGTAATTATGTTGGCCACCTAGTTAGTGATAACATACCTTCATCTCTTTGCAAATTTTTAGAACAAAGTGACCATGCAGGAAAATTTCATGAAATGGTTAGCTGAAACATAAAAATTAAAAACAGGTAGCAGGCAGTTCAAGTTTCTTGATTTAGTGTTAGTGATTACCTTGAGTTTGATTGTGAACGTGTTCTCTCCCCCGCTGTCGTTGTTGCAGCAGAAGTTGTAGCACTTGTTGCAGCAGTTGTTGAGTTTGTTGTGGATGATGATGTTGTTGATGATGTTGTGTGAGTGTTGTGACTTGAGCCAGGGCTATGTGCCTGACTTCCCCCTCCTAGTAGTTCATGTAGTAACCTTTGTTCATACTCCTGATGCTTCCTATAATACAAGATCACATGAAAGATATGAAATGATGATACTAATAAGAACAAAACAAAATAAACAATAAAATAATATTAATAATGATAACAATATCAACAACAAAAGCAACAATAATAAAAATAATTATAATAGTTTGTTGTTGATGATGTTGTTGATGTTGTTGTGAGTGTTGTGACCCCTCCTAAAAATTCATGTTGTAATCTAGTATCATACTCCTGATGCTTCCTATATCT
>JZLH01S0096796.1:57984-70459 GCA_001188425.1 Eucidaris tribuloides | reverse complement strand
GCCGAGATATTCTGGCATCTCAGCTTGCCATATCAGACCGCGATGACAATGGAGATGTAGCTCGCATCGTCTTCTTTATGAAAGCGAGGGCATTCCAGCCATTTGTCATCGCGGTTTGTCTCGTATGGAAAGCTGAGATGCCAGAATATCTCGGCGTTTCGATGAATCAAAACGTCTTACTCAAAATCAATGATCTTGGTATCATTTTATTGGAAAAACAATGTTCTAACCAACGAAATAAAAATTAATGACATTTTCCCGCTAATGTTGAAGAAATTAGCGATCATACTTGTAGCATTCTTTCTGGGCCACCCTGTATAGTATTGTATACTAATGTATACATATGTACAAAAAAAATATCATCTCCTTAATTAAAGTCTAATTATAGCATTGGTAAATGGTGGAAAAAGATTTTTGTTTGTTACTGAGCTTCTTAGATAGACCTGTATCATTCTATTAATGTCTGAAAATCACAGGATCAAAAAAGCTCCCATTTTGGAGAAATTGATGAAAAATAAAATTCTACCATAGGCAATGTACGTATTTGCTACCTGCTCTCCAAAAACTTAACAATCACAATTTGCCACTATAGTAGACTTGATGTTGGTTTCTGATGTCTGGGGTGAAAATAGAATACTTTGTACAAGACAGATGAAAAACTTGTATTTTTAACCAAAACTTTACTTGGGTTTAAATAATAAACAGAAATAATTTTTGATTGTTATCTCACCATCCTCCTGCTTGGAAGAGCGGGGCTTCTGGAGACAAATGCTGCGAATCAATGGTGTTGACTCATTCAATTTCCTCACAGCAACCTCCATACGTCTGTTGATTGAAGGGACAAAAAATGATAATAAACCACTCCATCACATCTGGAACTGCCAAAATATTTATTTTTAGGCATGCAAAGGAGACCCTCTACCTTAAGCTGTTACCAGCTGAAATAATTTTGCCATTATTGGCTGCTGAAAAATACCTATCAGAAGTGATGTAGTTGGCAAATTATTTGGCAATGTGTTAGAGGTGACAAATTTGCCTTCAAATGAAATAGATTACATGAGAAATTTCTGACCATAAATATTACCATTGTATTATTAGCAAATGTCCTGTTTCACATAAACTAAACAAAGAAACACTAGCAACTATGCAGCTAACAACTTGTACAAGATACAAGGTAGTAAAATATAATTTAGTATACGATGGTTATTTTTTGCGGTTACTGATATAATAGCAAATTGTCCTCTTTCTGCTGTGGGAAAATCTGAAACATCTGCTAAGTTAATGACTTACAACTGTTTACTACAAGCTTAGGAAAAAAACTTCAATTTTCAATCTTCAATTGAACTACAGTGGAACGTCATTACAACGAGGAATATGGGACCATGAAAATTACCTTATTACATCAGGGTAGAAAAACAAAATAGAATAAAGAGCTTGGACAGAAAACCACCTGTTATAAAAGCGTTTTGTTATTCCCAAACTTGAAATTAAAAGGTGGCAATGTATTTCATCCCAGTTCAGCCAGAAGAAGAAGCTGCTATAAGGATAACTCAAGATTTAGAAACATATAACAAACTTGCCTTTCAGGCTCTGGCTTTGGGATCAGTTCCACTGAGCAAGACCTCTGTTTGTCCTCACTCTGGTAGAGAAGAAGATCCTCTGGGAAGGGCAGGGAGGTTGTGTGCAGTTGGAAGGTGACGGTGAGGAGCTGTGCCCTTTCATCTTTCTGGACGCTGATGGAATGACCGTGGGCGACGAAGGTTTGATGCTCCCACGAGTGTCTGTTGTAGGGCCCGATGGATTCTAGCTGCTTGACGCGGGTGTCAAAGTCCCGCATCTTGAGGAGCTTCTTGCCGCTCACGAGGAGGTTTGGATACCGGATGCACAGGAAGTCCAACTGCAGATCTTCATCTTCATCGTGATCCTCCTTGCCATTGCTCTTCCTGTTCTGGTAGAATCTGATGGAGCGTTGGTCGATGAATTCCAGAGGGAGATTGAAGTAGCCCTGGTACTTGTTTCCCTCCATCTTCTGCCAGGTGATCGAGATGTTGTGAACAAGAATGGTATCATCACTGGACACTGCACCGTGGGCACACAACATGGACAGAATTGGTAGCCACGCATTCTTGTAGGCTGTGATGTTCCTCTCTCGACTGGGGATTTGAGTGGCCACATCGGAGAAGGACTGTACAGGGTACGCACGATGCTCTGTGCAGAAATCAAGCTTTGGTGTCATGTTGAAGAGTTGGACATGAGGCATTATTACTCCTTTGTGAAGACGAGCATAGAGCTGGACCTGATTTACATCGCCACGTCGGAAAGGTCGCTTGAAGTCTATGAAGAACTGCTGCCTGTCGGACTGGTCGACATACTCACAACTGACCTCGATACCAGCATGTTCAGTGCCGCGGAACTGCCTCATCAGATCAGCGTACTGGTTTAGAGCTTGGCCTCCATTTTCTATGGTAGAGTCTACGGCCCTCTTGACCTCCTCATACCGGTTGGTCTTCACACTGTTCTGTATGTCTTGCCAGTGATCTTCAGGGACCTTCACAACGTACCTACTGCAATCTAACTCAATGGCATTCCGATGGATACCTCGTGTTTGTCTGCCCGTTCGGTGCAGATCATAGATCCTGCTCTTCCAGGCCAGCTCAGCAGACTCCGATGCAGAACTTGTCTCTGGCCTCTTTGAAGGTTTCAGCAGGTTGAAGGCAACATTGCATTTTTGTGGGAGGATGTAGCGTCTGAAGGGAAACAATAACTTCAGTCCCTTGTCAGAGAAGCTTTCAATGAATGAAAGAAGCTGCAGAGGTGCTTCCTGAAGCTTGAGAGCCAATTGTAGACATCGGGTTTCTTTGGAGAAGCGCTGGGCATGGAAAGATCGACTAGAGCAATGGTGAGTAATGTTGGCCAACTCTCTAGACTCGTAAGGACACGCAACTCCTTCAAGGGTAGCTATCAGTAGTCGATGCACCACAAGGTCAATGTAGCGACGAATCGGTGACGTAAAATGGACATAGGCTTTCAACTTCAGTGAGAAGTGAGACTTTGTTTTGGGATCTGCATGGTCTCCTGAGTTGACATACTCTGCACGTTCCATTAAGCCATGGTACTGGGCTAAGGCAACAGACTGGAGGGGATGATTTTCATCTAGGCATACCAGATGTGAGAGCTTATCAAAACCCTTTTGACTGCTGTCGTTGGAAGCCTGGACAATTTCTTCCCACACTGCTGTGGTCAAAGGAACAGTCGGCTCCTCTTCGTCTTCCTCCTGCTCTTCAGGAACAGGATCCTCTTCAGCAACAGCTGACAACCAAACACTATTGCGTACACCGGCTTTGTGATTTTTCTTCCACTCCTCTACCCTTTCTGGTTGCGGTTCCAACTGTCGACGGAGGGGCGTACAATCTGAGTACTTCACTATGAGATGGTCTGCAATGGTTGTGTTTGCCAGAATCATCAGTTCCTCTATCATGCTGTGTGCGAGAGGGTCCTCCACGACACCATCATCATCCTCTGCATTGAAGACATATTTCTTTGCACCCAGTCTCTCAGCTCGTCGCTGGCTTGCCAAATTGTGCAGGCATCGTACTGGTTCAATGACATCCTCCAGTCCCTCAGGAGAACCTCCCAAGATGATTTCTTCTGCTTGGCTGTATGACAGCTTCTGGCATGACCGAATTACAGTACGGAACACATTAGGTGGTTTGATGATTTTACCTTGAGAGTCTAGTACGACAACCAATGAAAGAGCCAACCGATCAATGTTTGGGAGTAGACTACAAAACTCCGTGCTCAATCTCTTGGGAAGCATGTGGATGGGTTTCTCATGGAAAGCAGGGTAGAAGGATGTGGCACGAACACGTGCTTCTTCATCAAGTACATTTCCCTTCTTGATGAAGTAAGACACATCAGCGATGTGTACGCCAACTTGGTAGCAGTTTCCTTCTAGCAGCTGGACACTGACGGCATCATCCAAATCTTCCGACTCGGCAGGGTCGATGGTGAAGATTTTCAGATTACGGAAATCAGTTCTATTATCCAATTCTGTCTTGGGAATTGTCCAGTTTGTGGGGAAGTTGACTTGGAGAAACTGATCCACAGCAATTTTGAACTTGTCCTTCACACCATGTACAAGTTTGAGAATGTGGAGACCTTGCCTGGCATTGGTACCTGGCTGCAGCTCTTCAGTGACCACACCCAAAGGATATGGTGTCTTGGGGTACCACTTCCAATATCTTACCACGAAAAGCTTGTGAGGGCGTTCCTTGTTTGTGACATAAACATCTCTCTCTGGAGTGTATCGTCCACCTGTCTTGGCCGCTTCCCGGGAAATTGTGTGGATTGTTACTCTTGCAACATTCTTGTTTTTGTTTGCACCATCTTTGTCTTGTGATGTTGTCACAAACATTTTAGGGAATGTCCTTTCAATGGGTACCATCAAGTTGTCAGCAAAAGGATCAAGGGTGCAAACAACCTTCCGCAGATATGGATCAGTGTCTCTCTTCATAATATGGACAACTTTGCCATATATCTTGTTGTCCTCCTCTTCATCCAATGCTCCTTCCACACACTCTGGTACTTCAGGCTCTTCGGTGTTTTCCAGGATTTCAATGATGACCTCATCGTTGTCAAGTGCTTGCCCACGGCGCTTTTTACTAGTGATAGAGATCACTTCTGATGACTCGCGTTCAAGAGGGATGGCATACGTTCTCCCATAGAGATCGTAGCGGAATGTACAGACTTTGAATTTCTCTGGGTTCATCATCGTTTTCTCCAAGAACTCATCCTCCACATTTTCATCCGGCTTACCATCAATTTCATCTTCATCAGAGTCGTACTCCTCAACATCTTTGAGACCACTATGCTGCACAGGAAACTGTCTTGGCAACAGAGCAATGCGGCCTTCTCTCTCCACCATACGGAACTGCAGTAGGTCCTTATCTTCTAAGTTATCAAGAATTGGTTCTGGTTCATGGTGAGCTACAGGTATTGGAGCAGCTGGCTTTAGTCTTCTCAGTCTCGGTAGGCCTATGTCCCCCACCAACAACTCTGGCTTTACTCGGAGGTTTTGTTCGAGACATAGGCTCTGGTTCTGGCATTGGCTCATTGGGACGCAAGATTCTAGGAGCAGGTTCTACAGGAGTTTCAGTATCTGAAGTGGAGTCTGTGTCTTGGGTGTCATCCTCAAAACCACTGGAATCGTTCCTCACTCTTAACTCTTCCTTGATGTCCTCCTTGACCTGGATGCGCAATTCTTGGAGGAGATCATCATCAAGGATGTTCTGGAACTGTTCAACATCCTCAAACTCATCTTCGTCAGATTCACCTGAAGCATTCTGATGAGGTTGACTCGGGGTGGGATGTGATTCCAGACTGGGAAACTCCTCACTTGCGAATCGATGATAAGCAGGTGTAGCAACAGGCTTCAGGGCATTTACCTTGGATGCGGACTTGCCCCAGATGCTGTTCTTATTACCCCACGCAGATGTAGCAGGACTTCCCTGGTCATTGGTGGTCAGGGTGGGGCGCTGTTGTGATGGTGAGGCAGCAGGTTTGCGAGGTTGGAAGATCATGGCTGCAGGATTTAGCCTCTGTTTTGCAGCAGCGATTTCCTCGTGAATCTGCTCCACGGTAGTTTCCGGCGGAAAGATGCTCTTGTGCTTCTCGCACTCCTGAACATATCGCAACCAGGTCATGTGGCAGCTACCAACCGAACAAAGCGCCACGGGGTCACCGACGACAAACAAGATTGACTTGGCTCGTGTGAATGCCGTGTTCAGCAGACGCTCGTCAGAGAGAAACGCGTAGTAGAACTCGTTCTCGTATTGATTCCCACTGGCAGGTTGCATGGCTGTGATGTGGGCCTTGTTGAGTGTGCTACGAGTACGGACTGTACTGATGATCACAGCACGAAACTGCTTCCCTGTGAACAGAAAAAAACATAGAGTCCCACCTGTAATCTACAAAACATTTTAAGAATATTATTATTCATCAAGGTACACATATTTCTTCAAACTATATCACCAACCTGGGCTAAACTGTCACATGTTTACTACCCCCAAATTGTAACTCACAATTTGCAAACCTGTCTTTAATTTGAAAATCTCGTCCCTCAACTTGTACATGTATCTACATATGTACACAATTGACCCGTTGGAGACTAAGATATCTTGGGTTCTGGTCTGTGGAGAATGCACATAATATCAAAATAAAATCATCTCCAACGGATTAATTTCTTACGGATTAATGGGGCATGCAGACTCACTTCTGTCACACAAAATGAAATTTCATTTGAGTATTCTTTACTACTTAGCTTATTAGACAATGCTTTAACTTATACAGGGTTCCCACAGAAATTTGAAAACAGATTTCCATGACTTTTCCGTGACTAAATTGCTGCTTTCCATGACTTCCTTTCTGGCACGGTTTCCAAAATCAGACACGTTATGATGGCCTCCACCTCCCCTCACAGCCATCCGTTCCACCCACTATCTTACTACAGAGTTCCCACAGAAATTTGAAAACAGATTTCCATGACTTTTCCATGACTTTTCACAAATTTTCCAAATTCCCTGACTTTCCATGACCACAAATTTTTCCAGGATTTTCCATGACCGTGGGAACCCTGTTATAACATACTACCACCACAATTTAAATGTTACCCAATTATTAGAATAATTTTTAGTTGTTCTGGATAAGTGTCAACTTATGAATTTACACTCCTTGTTCATTTGAACCATATCAAGCCAGCTCAATTGCACACCAACCCCACTATCTATATAAATGCACTTTCTACATAAATGCCAGTACAATACACTACTGAATCATAATTTTTGCACACATGAAAATATTATCTTCCAGATTTGGTTCCTTTTGACTTGCTTTGGAAATGCCATAGTGCTGATTGCAAGCGCTATACACTCACCTTGGACATTATGAATCGTATCAACGACCACGTTCCCCAAGTGACGACGACGCAACTCTTTCCTGATCAGATGGACCTAGGATACAGCCAAATAAAATAACAAGGAGACAGTCATTATGTGACTCACCCTATTTGCATGCAATCATTCTAGGAATAAATCAACATTTGACCTTTGACCCCAAAATATTATTGAAGTCCCTGTAAAGCATCCAACATCCAAGTTTGGTTACAAATGGTCATAAAATTATTTGATATTCAGGAGCGTTACGGAACAGGTCATGTCTTTTTATTTTATTTTTTTTACTTTAGCATGGCAGCATGTATTCTGCCCCCCCCCATGACAAAAGGGCATAACTGACATTTTTTTTTTCAAAATTGAGTTATATAGTGTAGGGGACTCGGTACATCATGTGTAACATGCAGAACAAAAAAATATTAATTAGAAGTGTCCCTTTGTCTCATAATCTGCTTGTTAAAATGACACTGAATAGGGCTTTACATGTTGAACAAAATACATTTTGCTCAATATCTCCAAAACACCAAAATGTCAGTTATGCCCTTTTGTCATGGGGGGTAGTATTGGCCAACGCTGTTTTACAACATGTCATAACAACTGAAAACCAAGAGTTGACTAGTTTGAGTTGCGAATTTTGATAGGCTCTAGTCTACTCCGTTACCACCTAGAGTCGTGAAACACCAACATTTACTACGTGCCAGACATTCATACCTGAAGAGTGTATGGAGTCAGCACTGCGATGCTGTCCTCATCCAGTTTGCCCCAGGCAGGGGGCCAGGTACGACAGAGATTCCCCCACCCCCCCCCAATATCTGATTAAGGTTAGAACAGACAAGAGACATTCCTACCTGCAGGGTGTATGGAGTCAGCACTGCGATGCTGTCCTCGTCCAGTTTCCCCCAGGCAGGGGGCCAATTGCGGCAGAGATCCTCCACCCGGAACGCCACTTCTGATTAAGGTTAGAACAGACAAGAGACATTCCTACCTGCAGGGTGTATGGAGTCAGCACTGCGATGCTGTCCTCGTCCAGTTTCCCCCAGGCAGGGGGCCAATTGCGGCAGAGATCCTCCACCCGGAACGCCACTTCCAGCATCTCCTCGTTGTTAACATACGACGTCCCCACCAGCTGATCCTCCCCCTTCACCATGAAGAAGTTGAGGGGGTAGAGCTGCGGGTGACGGGGGTGGGTCCCTCGGGACTCCAGGTTGGCCTTGTAGTAGGACTGGGCCAGAAAGTCCAGGATCTGGGGACAGGTCCTGTAGTTGTAGGTCAGGAGAAGACTGAACCTGCAGTTGTGCTGCTTGTTGTAGGTGAAGAGACGCTCCAGGAGAGAAATGTGGAATTGGGCGCTACGAGCACGAGAAGAGTACACCTGTTATGGGAAAATGCAAAATTAGTGATGGGATATCACAAAGGGTAACATAATATCAGAGACTCCAAGTTCCCTTAGCATTTTCTAAATGGGAGACTTAATAAATAATTGAAAATTACGTTAAGTGTACATGAACGAGCACAGCAAAGTTTTCATTCTTTTATTATTTTTTTAGAAACCATAAAACATGTGGCCATGCATCCTCCATTAACGCCTTGAGGTTGATGGGCTTGCATAGAAGCTCAGTACATTGCACACTAAGAGATAACGGGCTTTAACAGAAGCTCCAAAAATATGAGAAACGTTTCAGTAAAACACTAGATGAGCGATTATTATATTGCATAATGCTTGTGTCCCATACAGTACACACTTTTGCATAGTGCATGTGAAGAAAATAAATATTCTGTACAGACTTTTTCACCAAAAAACATAAATTTATGGGTTTATATTCTCTTCACAGTGCACATGAAAATTGCCTTGTTTCTCACAGAACCATAACGCTCTACAGCACAAAGCCCGAGCAGTTACACTTGATAAATCAATCATACAGATCTATAGACCCTCCCAATACATGGCTAAATATTGGTAGGTATAAACCTGTCAATAAGAGAGTGTTCTTACTAGGCCTGAGTCAAAACGTTTAAACAATGTTCACACGAACGTTAAAAAGCAAACGTTTTGCAATTTTACAATTCGTTTAACCCTAATCAGCCCGGGCTTTTTTGAAATTGCATAGCCCGGGGGGGGGGCTTATTTGGCCCCCCCTTCAGATCTCGGCCGCGGATCGCGCGATCGCCGCGAAAATTTGCACGAGCATAGAGCCGGACGTAATCTCGAAGACTGTATAGTTAAGATTTTTGAAAATAATTATCTTCTATTTTTAAGTAATTAATTAGACATATTTCTGTATAAAATCATATTTTTGCCTATAACTCCTTTAAACAGCTCACAGAATGCTAATTTTGGTGATAAATTTCTTTTGACTTTTCTAACAATTATCTGTCAAAAAAAAAGCGCTGAATCAGAATTATTTCTTAGTATGTTTATTGTTTCATTGAATTTCTTATGCCTTATTTCTGTATCTGTTTTTTGGACCTTTTGTTTTTTATTGTTTTTCGATGAAATTCCTCGGTGGACACTTTGCGATCATAAAACAGCATAAAATTTAAGTTAATTTCAATGCAGTAAAAGTAAAAATAATCATACATTAGAATTTGGGTGAAAACACAATTTGAATTGAAATATAAACACAGCGATTTCATGTTTTTTGAGCGTTTGGCTGTGAGCCATGCAGAGTATACGAAAAGTTGCGTAACTGCCGGAAACCACGCGTACCCGACATCGCGGAATTTGGTCTCAAAAGATGCGCCAAACAACTTGAAAGTAAAAAGTTCAGGCGGAGCGACGCGTCAAAAAATTTTCGGCGCGGGCGGAATGGTCGGCGAACTTTGTAGGGGGGCTTTTTTAGGCCCGCCCCCCCCCCACCCCTCCCCGCCCCCCCCGGGCCAGAGTAGGGTTAAACCCTTAATTATCAAGCAATGGGAAAAATACCCAGTTACTATAAGTTATGACCATTTTTAATGCCTTTTGGCGCATGCGGTTTTGTGACCGTCAGAATTATGTGAAGAAGTACCCCAACTGCTGTGTTTCCACTGCCACATCAAAGAACCTATTACTCACTAGCTCTCTCGCGCCTCTCGTCACTCTTATAAATTCCAGACATTTTCTATTTTATCTTGTGGTCAGTCTCTTCAGAGCAAGGTCACAAGTTTGCTGTCAATAGAAACTAGTCTATAAAGACATAGCACGCATAAGTTGCTATTACATGAAATTTAAATTGATAAGACCTGTAGAAAGAGAAGTTGAAAACACTGCATGTTAACAATCAAGTTGCCTCCACCTAATATTGTCAGGGAAAAGGACCAAGAAAATTATCATTCCTCGAGAATTGAAACTTTTATACTAAATTAGCATTGCAATAACACTTGTTTGTCGAGTCAGGGGGGGGGGCGGGGTGATGTTAAGGTTGGGTGTGACATTTATGTTTTATTGACCCCTTCACATAAAGGAGACATGTGTGAACCACTCGTGAAGCAAGCCCGTAAAATCACAAGTACCCCCTGGTGCATGCGTTTGTTCCTCAACTGATTAACTGTAGCCAGTGTACTTTATTGTTATAACTCAATATACGAACCCACAAATTATCCTACGTAGGGTTTCAACGGTTTTGAAACGTTCGTTTCTATTGACCAGTCAAAACGTTCACATACAATAACCTAATGACTCAGGCCTATGTTATCTCTTACTTTCGGACTCAATCTGCTTGTGTCTCCGCCAGACGGACGCAGGTGTCGCTTGGTGGCCAGCTGAGAGGGATGATAGCCTCGCGTCTAGGGCCTGTTCCCGCCTCGCGATGATGATGTGAGTGAAGTAAATTCCGGCAGGTATTGGTTCTTGTCAGGTGTGCGGCCGTGTTCAGCGTGGCAATGACGATGTTTTGGGGGGTGGGGTTGTCTGAATGCTGGTCTTGGCGAAGTCACACCAAGTCTGAAGTTCAGAAAGAAAAGTGAAAAATGAATACCGGTATTGTTACTCTTCACGCTCACTAACTACCACGGCTAAGGTCATCCATTGCTGCATGTAGCCAGGGAATGCCAACAAAATTTTCCATTTCCCCTACGGGCCGCAAGCGTAATTTCCCTCTACGGAATGACAACTTTTTCCCCTACGCTCTGACATCACTACTTTCACGGCATACAAAAGTTTAAGTTTTTGCCCTTAAAAAATCCACTTTTGTCCCAACAAAACTAATTTAGCCCACAAAAAATAACCTTAGTAAAATGGCATGAATTTTATTTTAACCTGAGAAAGTTGACGTGATCACCTGATACTGAGAGTATGCACACATTAACAGTTTGCGTAATACAATAAAGTAACCAAGTAGGACAAATGGGTTACCCGCTAAATAAATGTCTACATGACACCAATATATGTATGTGGGAGTCTTTGAAAAACCTTGGATTAAATTGTAAGAATCCCCTACAAGACATCCAAACCGCCTACGGAAAGGTCATTTTCGCCTGTAGGTATCCCCTACGAGTGACATCGGGCTTGCATGTAAGCCGCATCCTCATGATCTCATCGCACGTCTATCCTGGTCCGGGGCCAGTAAATTGTCCAGTGCGCTGCCCATGTATGATGTAAATCATCCATCATCTATCTATCGTCTTCCTCTGGACCAGTGGGGTTCTCAAATAAGCGGCACGCGCCGCGCATCTTTGCGCATCGGGCTTCCGAAGTGGCGGCATCGAGGCCTCCGTGATAGAAATCGAAATTGGTAATTTTTGTTTGAATTTGTATTTCAGTAATTTAACATTAATTTAGGACCATTCTTGGCCACTTAAACGCCTCAATATCTAAAAGTGCTTCGGGGGGGGGGGGGGGGGGGGGGCGGGCTCCCCCTCGACCGTACCTGCAGGGTCGCTTAAAGCGAGCCCTGGACCCACGCTCGCTTCACATGTTACAGCAGTGGCGCATTATAAAATTCGGGTATACAAATTTGGCGCTTCAAACAAAAATAATTTGAGAACCCCTGCTCTGGGACCTTTTGCTATCTCTTAGACACCCATTCCATGGTCCTTTTTGACATCCATCATCTTTTATTGTCATTACGTGTCCTGCCCATCTCCAATTTGCTTTTTTCACACTTTCTATGACATCTTTTGGTTTGTGATTGTCGTTCAATTTCTGTAATTTCTAATTTTGTCCTTCAGTGTGATAGCATTTTTCTCTAAAAACGACCTCAATGGACACCCTAAGACATTTCCACAGGGGCAGTGATCTCGCCAACGAAGTACGGAATTTTCGCAGGGCAGTTCTGGTCTATTAAGAGTTACCTAGGTCCGGTGGCATTTTACAACAAAAACGTATGATTAATAATAAGAATAGACATGAATGACCAAAATAAATGAAAACTCTACAAACCAAATCCGTTGGTTACTGAAGTGATTTGAATGCAAATGCATTGGTAATGGAAATGCGTGTTTACATTCAACTGGTGAAGTGACGGAACAAAAGGTTCGTTTATATTCATGGCCCTTTTTTTTTTTTTCCCCTTTCATAAGAAACGTTCGTTCAGCTGGTTTCAATATTTTTC
>JZLH01S0096796.1:46046-57959 GCA_001188425.1 Eucidaris tribuloides | reverse complement strand
ACGAGACGATAATTCAGCAGGGAGATTGAGTAGTCCCTGGTACTTTGTTTCCCTCCATCTTCTGCCAGGTGATCGAGATGTTGTGAACACGAAATGGTCATGCATCACTGGACACTGCACCGTTGGGCACACCAACATGGACAGAATTGTAAGCCACGCATTCTTGTATGGCTGTCGATTCTCTCTCAGACTGGGGATTTGAGTGGCACAATCGGTAGAAGGAACTGTACAGGGTACGCACGTGGCTCTGTGCCAGAAATCAAGCTTTGAGGTGTCATGTGAAGAGTTTGGACCATGAGGCATTATTACTCCTTGTGAAGACGAGCATAGAGGCTGGACGCTGATTTACATCGCCACGTCGAAGGGTCGCTTGAAGTCAATGAAGAACTGCTGCGCTGTCGGACTGGTCGACATACTCACAACTGACCTCGATACCAGCATGTTCAGTCCGCGACTGCCTCATCAGATCAGCGTACTGGTTTAGAGCTTGCCTCCATTTTCTATGGTAGAGTCTACGCCCTCTTGACCCCTCATACCGGTTGGTCTTCACACTTTCTGTATGTCTTGCCAGTGATCTTCGGGACCTTCACAACGTACCTACTGCAATCTAACTCAATGCATTCCGATGGATACCTCGTGTTTGTCTGCCCGTTCGGTGCAGATCATAGATCCTGCTCTTCCGGCCGCTCAGCAGACTCCGATGCATGAACTTGTCTCTGGCCTCTTTGAAGGTTTCAGCAGGTTGAAGGCAACATTGCATTTTTGTGGGAGGATGTAGCGTCTGAAGGGAAACAATAACTTCCAGTCCCTTGTCAGAGAAGCCTTTCAATGAATGAAAGAAGCTGCAGAGGTGCTCCTGAAGCTTTGGAGCCAATTGTAGACATCGGGTTTCTTTGGAGAAGCGCTGGGCATGGAAAAGATCGACTCAGAGCCAATGGTGAAGTAATGTTGGCCAACTCTCTAGACTCGTAGGACACGCAACTCTTCAGGTAGCTATCAGCAGTCGATGCACCACAAGGTCAATTGTAGCGACGAATCGGTGACGGTAAAATGGACATAGGCTTTCAACTTCAGTGAGAAGTAAGACTTTGTTTTGGGATCCTGCATGT
This sequence comes from Eucidaris tribuloides, assembly GCA_001188425.1. Taxonomy (NCBI): domain Eukaryota; kingdom Metazoa; phylum Echinodermata; class Echinoidea; order Cidaroida; family Cidaridae; genus Eucidaris; species Eucidaris tribuloides. The sequence goes on along the minus strand of JZLH01S0096796.1, from coordinate 56,850 downwards.
CTCCTGAGTTGACATACTCTGCACGTTCATTAAGCCATGGTACTGGGCAAGGCAACAGACTGGAGGGGATGATTTTCATCTAGGCATACCAGATGTGGAGCTTATCAAAACCCTTTTGACTGCTGTCGTTGGAAGCTGGACAATTTCTTCCCACACTGCTGTGGTCAAAGGAACAGTCGGCTCCTCTCGTCTTCCTCCTGCTCTTCAGGAACAGGATCCTCTTCAGCAACAGCTGACAACCAAACACTATTGCGTACACCGGCTTTGTGATTTTTCTTACCACTCCTCTACCTTTTCTGGTTGCGGTTCCAACTGTCGACGGAGGGCGTACATCTGAGTACTCACTATGAGATGGTCTGCCAATGGTTGTGTTGCCAGAAATCATCAGTTCCTCTATCATGGCTGTGCTGAGAGGGTCCTCCACGACACATCATTCATCCTCTTGCATTGAAGACATATTTCTTTGCACCCAGTCTCTCAGCTCGTCGCTGGCTTGCAAATTGTGCAGGCATCGTACTGGTTCAAATGACATCTCCAGTCCTCAGGAGAACCTCCCAAGAGGATTTCTTCTGCTGGCTGTATGACAGCTTTCTGGCATGACCGAATTACAGGTAGTCGGAACACATTAGGTGGTTTGATGATTTTACCTTGAGAGTCTAGTACGACAACCAATGAAAGAGCCAACCGATCAAATGTTGGAGTAGACTAGACAAAACTCCGTGCTCAATCTCTTGGCAAGCCATGTGGAGGGTTTCTCATGGAAAGCAGGGTAGAAGGAGTGTGCCGAACACGTGCTTCCTTCATCAAGTACATTTCCCTTCTTGATGAAGTAAGACACATCAGCGATGTGTACGCCAACTTGGTAGCAGTTTCCTTCTAGCAGCTGGACACTGACGGCATCATCCAAATCTTCCGACTCGCAGGTCGATGGTGAAGATTTTCAGATTACGGAAATCAGTTCTATTATCCAATTCTGTCTTGGGAATTGTCCAGTTTGTGGGAAGTTGACTTGGAGAAAACTGATCCACAGACATTTTGAACTTGTCCTTCACACCATTGTACAAGTTTGAGAATGTGGAGACCTTGCCTGGCATTGGTACTGGCTGCAGCTCTTCAGTGACACACCCAAACGGAAAATATAATGGTGTCGTGGGGTACCACTTCAAATATCTACTCACGAAAAGCTTGTGAGGGCGTTCCTTGTTTGTGACATAAACATCTCTCTCCTGGAGTTATCGCCACCTGTCTTGGCCGCTTCGCCGGAAATTGTGTGGATTGTTACTCTTGCAAACATTCTTGTTTTGTTTGCACCATCTTTGTCTTGTGATGTTGTCACAAACATTTAGGAAATGTCCTTTCAATGGGTACCCATCAAGTTGTCAGGCAAAAGGATCGAAGGGTGCAAACAACCTTCCGCAGATATGGATCAGTGTCTTCTCTCATAATATGGACAACTTTGCCTAATATATTTGTTGTCCTCTCTTCATCCAACAATGCTCCTTCACAACACTCTGGTACTTTCAGGCTCTTCGGTGTTTTCCAGGATTTCAATGATGACCTCATCGTTGTCAAGTGCTTGCCACGGCGCTTTTTACTAGTGATAGAGATCACTTCTGATGACTCGCGTTCAAGAGGGATGGCATACGTTCTCTGCCCATAGAGATCGTAGCGGAAAATGTACAGACTTTGAATTCTCTGGGTTCATCATCGTTTCTCACAAAGAACTCATCCTCCACATTTTCATCCGGCTTACCATCAATTTCATTCTCATCAGAAGTCGTACTCCTCAACATCTTGAGACACATATGCTGCCACAGGAAACTGTCTTGGCAAAGAGCAAGCGGCCTTCTCTCTCCACCATAAACGGAACTGAGTAGGTCCTTATCTTCTAAGTTATCAGAATTGTTCTGGTTCATGGTGAGCTACAGGTATTGGAGAGCTGGCTTTAGTCTTCTCAGTCTCGTAGCTATGTCCCCCACCAACAACTCTGGCTTACTCGGAGGTTTTGTTCGAGACTTAGGCTCTGGTTCTGGCATTGGCTCATTGGGACGCAAGATTCTAGGAGCAGGTTCTACAGGAGTTTCAGTATCTGAAGTGGAGTCTGTGTCTTGGTGTCATCCTCAAAACCACTGGAATCGCGTTCCTCACTCTACTCTCTCCTTTCTTGATGTCCTCCTTGACCTGGATGCGCAATTTCTTGAGGAGATCATCATCAAGTGATGTTCTCGGAACGTTTCAACATCGCTCATAACTTCTTCGTCAGATTCACCTGAAATATTCTGTGAGTGTGACTGGGGGGATGGATTCCAGACTGGGAAACTCCTCACTTGCGAATCGATGATAAGCAGGTGTAGCAACAGGCTTCAGGGCATTTACCTTGATGCGGACTTGCAACACATGCTGTTCTATAGCCCAGCAGATGTAGCAGGAATCATTCCCTGGTCATTGGTGGTCGCAGGGTGGCGCTGTTGTGAGGGACAGCGGTTTGCGAGGTTGGAAGATCATGGTGCAGATTTAGCCTCTGTTTGCGCAAGCGATTTCTCGTCGAATCTGCTCACAGCGTAGTTCCGGCGGCAAAGATGCCCTTGTGCTTCTCGCACTCCTGAACATATTCGCAACCAGGTCAATGTGGCAGCTACCAACCGAACAAAGCGCCACGGGTCACGACGAAAACAAGATTGACTTGGCTCGTGTGAATGATGCCGTGTTCAGCAGACCTCTCAGAGAGAAACGCGTAGTAGAACTCGTTCTCGTATTGATTCCACTGGCAGGTTGCATGGCTGTGATGTGGGCCTGTTGAGGTGCTACGAGTACGGACTGTACTATGATCAGCAGGCACGAAACTGTTCCCTGTGAACAGAAAAAAACCATAGAGTCCCACCTGTAATTACAAAAATTAAAGAATATTATTATTCATCAAGGTACACATATTTCCTTCAAACTATATCACCAACCTGGGCTAAACTGTCACATGTTTACTACCCCCAAATTGTAACTCACAATTTGCAAAACCTGTCTTTATTTGAAAATCTCGTCCTCAACTTGTACTGTATCTACAATAGTACACAATTGACCCGTTGAGATGACTAAGATATCTTGGTTCTGTCTGGTGAGAATGCACAAATATCAAAATAAAATCATCTCCAACGGTTAAATTTCTTACGGATTAATGGGGCATGCAGACTCACTTCTGTCACACAAAATGAATTTCATTTGAGTTATTCTTTACTACTTAGCTTATTAGACAATGCTTTAACTTAACAGGGTTCCGACAGAAATTTTGAAAACAGATTTCCAATGACTTTTCCTGACAAAATTGCTGCTTTCCATGACTTCCTTTCCTGCACGGTTTCCAAAATCAGACACGTTATGATGGCCTCCACTCCCCTCACAGCACTCCTTCCACCCACTCTTACTAACAGAGTCCACAGAAATTGAAAAAAGATTTCCATGACTTTTCCAATGACTTTCACAAATTTCCAAATTCCCTGGAACTTTCCATGACCACAAATTTTTCCAGGATTTTCCCATGACCGTGAACCCTGTTAATAACATACTACCACCCACAATTTAAATGTACCCAATTATAGAATAATTTTTAGTTGTCTGGATAAGTGTCAACTTATGAATTTACACTCCTTGTCCATTAGAACCATATCAAGCCAGCTCAATTGCACACCAACCACCACTATCTATATAAATGCACTTTCTACATAAATGCCAGTACAATACACTACTGAATCATATTTTTGCAGCACATGAAAATATTATCTTCCGATTTGTTGCCTTTTGACTTGCTTGGAAATGCCATAGTGCTGATTGCAAGCGCTATACACTTCACCTTGGACATTATGAATCGAATCAACGACGCAACGTTCCCGCAAGTGACGACGACGCAACTCTTTCCTGATCAGATGGACCTAGGATACAGCCAAATAAAATAACAAGGAGACAGTCAATATGTGCTCACCCTATTTGCATGCAATCATTCTAGGAATAAATCAACATTTGACTTTGACCCAAATATTATGTAAGTCCCTGTAAAGCATCATCATCCAAGTTTTGGTTACAAATGGTCATAAAAATTATTTGATATTCAGGAGCGTTACGGAACAGTCGTCAGTGTTTTTATTATTTTTTTTACTTTAGCATGGCAGCATGTATTCACTGCCCCCCCCATGACAAAAGGGCATAACTGACATTTTTTTTCAAAATTGAGTATATAGTGTAGGACTCGGTACATCATGTGTAACATGCAGAACAAAAAATATTAATTAGAAGTGTCCCTTTGTCTCATAAATCTGCTTGTCTTAAAAGACACTGAATAGGCTTTACATGTTGAAACAAATACATTTTGCTCAATATCTCCAAAAACACCAAAATGTCAGTTATGCCTTTTGTCATGGGGGAGTATTGGCCAAGCTGTTTTACAACATGTCCATAACAACTGAAAACGCAAGAGATGACTAGTTTGAGTTGCGCAATTTTGATAGGCTCTAGTCTACTCCGTACCAACTAGAGTCGTGAAACACCGCAACATTTACTACGTGCCAGACTTCATCCTAGCTATCAGCACTGCGATGCTGTCCTCAATCCAGTTGCCCCAGGCAGGGGGCCAGGTACGACAGAGATTCCCCCCACCACCCAATAACTGATTAAGGTTAGAACAGACAAGAGACATTCCTACCTGCAGGGTGTATGGAGTAGCACTGCGATCTGTCCTCGTCCAGTTTCCCCCAGGCAGGGGGCCAATTGCGGCAGAAGATCCTCCACCGCGAACGCCACTATCCAGCATCTCCTCGTTGTTAACATACGACGTCCCCACCGACTGATCTCCCCCTTCACCATGAAGAAGTTGAGGGGTAGAGCTGCGGGTGACGGGGTGGTCCCTCGGGACTTCCAGGTTGCCTTGTAAGTAGGACTGGCCAGAAAGTCCAGGATCTGGGGAGCAGGTCCGGTAGTTGTAGGTCAGGAGAAGACTGAACCTGCAGTTGTGCTGCTTGTTGTAGGTGAAGAGACGCTCCAGGAGAAGAATGTGAATGGGCCGCTACGAGCAACGAGAAGAGTACACCTGTTATGGGAAATGCAAAATTAGTGAGGGGATTATCAGCAAAGGGTAACATTATAAGAGACATCCAAGTTCCCTTAGCATTTTCTAAATGGGAGACTTAATAAATAATTGAAAATTACAATTCAAGGCACAAATGACAGCGCATAGTGCAGAGTTCCTGGAAAACCGGGAACCAAGGGCCCACACTTAAAAGGCAAGGTCACCCTGATGCTCAAGTTGGTTTTAATAAAAGCAAGAACAGTGAGAAGAAACAAATCAATGAAAAGTTGGCGACAATCTACCAAAAGAATAACAGAGTATGAAATTTCCATTCAAAGTTTTAAATATGTGACGTCACATGCGAGCAGCTCCCACATACGTCATGTGATATAAACTTCCATAAAAGTTTGTTTCTCAGAAATTTTGAAAACAATGATATTAGCCTGTGGCATTCAATATGGTATCAGAAACATTATTTCATACATGCTTCTATGAAAAAAAAACATTCAATTATCATGAAACGTTAAAAAATGGCAATTTATGGAATTTGTATTACATGACATATGGAGAGCTGCTCGCATGTGACGTCAAAAACTTAAAACTTTGAAACCTCATAACTCTGTTATTCTTTGGCGGATTTTCGCCAAACTTTCATTAATTTGTTTCTCTCATTGTTCTCCTTTTATTAAAACCAACTTGATATCAGGGTAAACCTTGCCTTTAAAGGCCACGGAAGCTCAGCGGTTCTACATATTCTATGGTACAATCTGAGCCTTATTTTGGGAGCATTTTATCGTGGAGATCTCCCACCGATATCGGGATGGAACCTCTGTAACATATGCACTGGTAATATCTTTGAAGACAAAGGGTTAGAGTTAGGGTTATTTTTTTAGCTGCTTTGCTTAAACTTCCTTTCTGTCATACAATTCAAAAATATAGAGTAAAACAAGAATTTGCATGACCCAAAAATGCAAGTTTACAAAACAAAATAATGTTCAAATGTATTATTGTGAAAAAGAAGAAGTGCATAATTGGTACATGAGCGCCCAGATACACGGCATTCTGCAATATCACATTAAGAAATTATATTACATTAATTGTTCAATGTTGACTCAGGTGACGGGGTCGAGCTGAGCCGACATTGGCAAGTTATGGGTTATCGTTGAATTTGTGTTGAGATTACAGTAAGGATTAGGTTTAGGGTTACGTTTATTGTCAGGACTGGAGTCAGGTACAACAGCGTTCCCAGCATTTCAAGTAAACAAAATTCCCTGATTTTTCCCTGATGAAGTCTCAAAATTCCATGATAATTATTTCAACTCATTTCCAGTTTCACATGTTTTCCATGTTGTTGCAATGAACTATTTGCAATATAAAACACTGACTGACTACTTTTGATTTTTGGGCCAATCAAGATTCTCTCACTTTTCCCTGATTTGAGGCATTTTTATCAAATTCCCTGACTTTTCCCTGACTGGGAAAAAGTAAAATAATTTTCCCTGATTTCCCTGATGGGCTGAGAACCCTGTACAAGATTACCATTTCGCACTGGAGCAATTCAAGCTTTTTGGTACAAAATTCCCAATTTGCCAGTATTTCAACATGATTAGTGCTTTTCATTCTTTTATTTTTTTTTTGTTAGAAACCATAAAACATGTGGCCATGCATCCTCCATTAAAGGCATCATATAACAATGTTTCCAGTTAAAAAAATCATGCTTCATGATTCCTCATGCTACCAGTGTCTCTGATAAGATCTCAAAATGAACCTCTGAAAAAATTGTGGTTCAAAACGATCATTAAGTGCTTTTAAAAAGTGAAAATCTTTGAGCAACCATTCCTGTTCTCCCTCATAGAATGCTGTGTGGTAGAATTTCCTATCAGCTGATAAATTCATGTGCCGAGCTTTGTCTGTACATATTTTACTGGTGATAGCATAACTGTCTAAACTTTTGTATTCTAGGGTGTTTATTTGCCCATCCAAACACTGTCAGATACGTCAGATAGCAAAGATTGACAATTTTTTAAATGGGGCTTCCACAGTGTTATATAGTGTCTTTAACCCCTTGTGGTTGATGGGCTTGTATAGAAGCTCGGTACATTGCACACTAAGGGATAACAGGCTTTTACAGAAGCTCCCAAAATATGAGAAACTTTTTTTAGTAAAACACCAGATGAGCGATAATTATATTGCATAGTGCTTCTGTCCCATACAGTACACACTTTTGCATAGTACATGTGAAGAAAATATTTATTCTGTATAGACTTTTTCACGAAAAAACAAATTTATGGGGTTATATTCTCTTCATGGTGCACCACATGAAAATTGCCTTATTTCTCACAGAACCATAACGCTCTACAGCATAATGCCCGAGCAGTTACACTTGATAAATCAATCATACAGATCTATAGACCCTTCCAATACATGGCTAAATATTGGTAGGTATAAACTTGTCAGTATGAGAGTTTTCTTACCTTTGGACTCATCTGTTTGTGGTCTCCCGCCAGAACGATGCAGGTGTCGTTGGTGGCCAACTGTAGAGGGATGATAGCCTCCGTCTCCAGGGCCTGTCCCGCCTCGTCGATGATGATGTGAGTGAAGTAATTTCGCAATGTATGGTTTCTTGTCAGGTGTGCGGCCGTGTTCAGGGTGGCAATGACGATGTTTGGGGTGGGGTTGTCTGAATGCTGGGTCTTGGCGAAGTCACACCAGTCTGAAATTAAGAGAAAAGTGATAAGGATACCGGTATTGGTTACTCCTTTACACGCTCACTAACTCACCCCGGCTAAGGTCATCCACTGCTGCATGTAGCCAGGGATGCACTCAAATTTCATTTCGCCCGCTACGCTGCCAACTGTATTTTTCCCCCTACGGATGCACTTTTCCCTACGCTCGTGACATCCTAACTTTCACCTACGAAAGTTAAGTTTTCCCCTACAAAAATCACTTTCCCAACAAAACTAAGTTGTACACACAGATAAAATAACCTTAGTAAAATGCATGAGATTATTTTAACCGGGAGAAAGTTGACATGATACCTTGATAACTGAGGCATGCACACATTTAGTTTGCGTAATACAATAAAGTAACCCAAGTAGGAAAACCATGGGTTACACAAATTAATGTCTAGCAGACAAATATATGTATGTGGGATTTCTTGAACACCTTTGAAAATTGTAAGAATCCCCTACAAGATCATCAAAAACACTGTAATCCTCCTCCAGGCACGTCTTTTCCATCGCAATATCTCCCTACGACGTGACATCCTTTGCATGTAAGGTCCCTCCTCATGACCCTCCAGGTCTTCATGTTATCTGGGCCATCTTGTCTACGTATGAATTTAAAGAGCATACACAGTACTGGTTGATTACTTTGCAGAACAACACATTTTGATATCAGCTGCTTTCAAACCTTCTGTGAACAGATGGATTCTAAAAATGTTCATTATAGACAGAGAGAGTAGTTTGAAAACAACAGAAACACTTCGTTTTTGACAAATCTGCTACACAAATCCCCACTGCTGCCAAAGTAGTAACAAGAAATCAAAATGTTGGTGACTATGCCATTCACGCTGCAGCAACTGGAGTTGACTCAGTCGCGGTATTCAAACTGCCAATCCCTCAACTTTTTATTGGGCATATGAAGTGAATTAGTCCACATTATAATGCAAATGTAATTTTACTCACCTGGGAACAAATAAAATGTGAAATTTTTGATTGAAAGATTTTCCATCATGCAAACCAGTACTGTTTATTCTCTTTTAATACATCCTGCATCTATCTAATATCTCTCTGACCTTTTACTATCTTCTTATTACCTTCCATGGTCCTTTTGACATCCATCATCTTCTTTTCAAATTACGTGTCCTGGCCCATCTCCAATTTGTTTTTTTTTCACCTTTTTCTAATGACATCTTTGTTGTGATTGTCTTCAGATATCTGTATTTCTTGATCTGTCCTTCAAGTGTGATGTTGCAGTATTTTCTCATTCCACAAACACCCTGCATGGACAAGTAACCATTTCCGACAGGCAAGTGAATGCCAACCATCCCAGAATTTCCCAAGGGCAGTTCTGGTCTTATTACAATTACTAGGCGGTGCGTTCAACAACAAAAAACTTAGATTATAAATAAAAATGAGACCATGAATGACCGAAAGACATGAAAACATAACCGACCAAATCTTGTTACTGAGTGATTTGAATGCAAGCCCAAATTGGTAATGGAATGCTGTGATTACATTCACTGGTGAGTGACGTGAGCAAAAGGTTCATTTTATTCATGCTTTTCCTCATAAGAAAACTTTTGGGTTCAGCTGTTCCAAAATATTTTCTCATTCGCTACTCTAATTCTCATTTTAGTTTATATAATGTAACCTTTTTATTTCTAGCCGGTACCGCCTAAATAACTGTAATACAAGACCAGACTCCCGAAAAATCCGTCATGGTTGGCATCTCTGCACAGGTAAGTATTTTGTAATATCAACTCACTGATGGTTAAAAACCAAATTACTTCAGTATAAATTATTTGGGTTGGGTTGAGTTTGTTTTCTTGATGTTGAAGGGACAATCTACATACTTTTTGTAATGAATTGTTCAGGGTCAAAATTAACGCTAGCCCGCTAAGCCAATGGCTAGCACAAATCACGGCGGACTACCAAAATCTATATGTACTACTCCGTGTGGCTACTAAAATATTACTAGTGTCGGCAACCGAGTGTTGCCATGATTTTATGTAACAATCAATGAACTCAAAAATCTTGATGTTTATTCAACAAAATACGAACGAAATAACAAACACTCCTGCCCGAAATGCTGTCACCTCGGTGGCGGCACCGCTAACAACGCCACTATCAGATCATCATGATCCTACTAGAGAGGATCCATGATTCACTAATCCATGCCGCCAGGTTTATGTACGCGAAGTCTAACTACGTAGTTTGGGAATTTACGTACGTGGCCGTGTTGTGGAAGCTAACACAATTTGTCGGTCCGCGGCACACAGAGGGCGTTGTCCGGGAACATCACATCGCGCTAAGCTAGTTCCGATCTATCGCTGATAAGTGATTTTTCGGTAGCGGTGTCCGCTAGCAGTGTGGATATGCCGGGCAATAGCACGATGTAATGGGAAGAAAATTTTATTTAAAAACAGATTGTGCTCCTTGTTTCCATGAGTCAATGGCAATCCAATGACAGTGGTAAGTACATTTTAAAAATCATTTTCTTTTAACTTCATGTAAACGTTAAGTCCCCTGAATAGTCCCACGCATGCAGAACTACTGTTTTGAACCGGAGTATGTCATGTCTATGGTCCACACTTCACACTGACACTGGCAGTAAATCGGTAAGTCGGATGTCGGACAGGTAGTCGCGACTCCGACTTTAGGACTTGATTGGCAACTGCACAGACACTACAAAACGCAACACAAACTATCATGTTGTTGAAAACAATGTTACTACTATTTGAAAAAATATAATAAATAATCCTAATTTCCCTATTATTCTATTAATTCTAAAACTCGAATGAACAGAGGTGTGACCTGCGCATGAAAACAGACACACACAAGACGCAACAAATGAGTTGAAATAAATACATGTATCAATGATAAATCTTGAGTCTTTTTCTCCTCCCTCCTCCTTTATTTCCTTTCTTTTCTCCCCTTCCCTCTCTTCCTCCTTCCCCTCCTCTGCTTTCCTCTCTTCTTCTCTCCTCTTCCTGCTTCCTTTTCTTTCCTTCTACCTTCCCTTTCCTCTTAC
>JZLH01S0096784.1:24260-34802 GCA_001188425.1 Eucidaris tribuloides | reverse complement strand
ACACACACGCACGCACACACAAACACACACACATACACGCACGTACGCACACACACACGCACACACACACACAAACAAACAAGTAAAGATGAACCTATTTCAAACACCTCAATTCCACCTGAAATATATTGCATTAATAACATGTGAAAGAAGTGCAGATTCATATTTATTTCCTTATCAAGCATTAATTTGTGTCCTTTGTTTCAATCATGTCACATTTTACACATGCACCACGCATACACACACATAAACACACGGACGAACGCACGCACACACACTCACACACACACACACACACACACACACACACACACACACACACACACACACACACACACACACACACACACACACACACACACACCTCAATTCCACCTGAAATATATTGCATTAATAACATGTGAAAGAAGTGCAGATTCATATTTATTTCCTTATCAAGCATTAATTTGTGTCCTTTGTTTCAATCATGTCACACACACACACACACACACACACACACACACACACACACACACACACACACACACACACACACACACACACACACACACACACACACACACACACACACACACACACACACACATGATAATGTTTGGCAATGTATATCATCCATATTGGATAAGCTATACATTTTTTTATTGGAAATACATGTGTTGCTAAAATATGCCAAATCGAGCATTTTCTTACATGAATGGAACGCAAAGGTTATAAATCGGTAATTACGCCAAACTACTTTTTCCACCATACATGTATCTCTAATTAAAGTGGATTCAACTTGGCAGGATGTATTTCCAAGTTTGGAACATGCCACGAATTAGTGAGGACAAAAATATGCCTTAATTATTGTTATTTCCAAGCAGGAAATAGGTTGTTTTTTGACTGTGTATTGTGAACAAAATATACCTTAATTTACAGGCCCACTGTCATGACAGTATGAAAACGCCCTCTTTAAACTAAAATCATAAAAAGGGTGCACTTTTGACTCCGATAATGCAGCAGAAACAACCATGACAGTGGGGAAAAATATATTTGTTTTCTTTCCACAATCTGTAGACTACGGCACGGCACCAGTCCATGTTCGTAAATATGTGCCTGTATTCCAGGACTAATTTCACCCTCTCTGTGCATGGTTGAGATGACCCTTGACAGTGGGCTTGTAAAAAAGACAAAGCTAACGTAGTCTATCCCGGGTAGCCTATTCATTCGTGTTTTTGTATTGTTTGTTTTAGGTAGTATAATTTGTGATAAATTTTGTGCTTTATCGTCAAAAAATAAAAGCAATCTTACAATGCATAGTCACTTGCCATAGAAATGCTTACCTTTTTTTATGTTGTGACAAACAAAACTAGAATACCGAGACATAGGCTTTGTCGTAAAAATGTTAATTTTCTATTACTTTCTGTATTTTACTGATGTTTCCTTTGGACGTTCTATTATTGCAAAGAAAAAAATCAACACCTATCTAGAAATCTATCTAGTGTAATGCAACTTAACTACACATAATATCAGGGTTGGCATATTTCCCGGACGGTTGCCTTATTTCCCGGACGGGTGGGAAATACAGGGAAATACCGGTATTTACCGCCTTTTTACCGGGAAATACTGGGAAATATAAAATACGCTACCATACAGGTGGGATGATTACTGTATGATAGTACTGGAATCCAAGAGGTTACTAGTACATGTTCTTTCAATGGTGTTTTGGACAAGTTTGTATATATTAGAGTTTTTCAATTAGTTAATTTTGATTATCTGTTGTTTTTATGAAACCAGATTTAACATTGGGTCTGGCTCATTGCCCGATGAGCCTGCCCTTGTCTTGGACAAGAACAGTGGGCTAGACAGACTAGTCTGTCATTCAGTGTTTGGGTACTAGATCTAGAGGCATTTAACGAACAAGTTCACTTTCAAGCATTCCATTCCAATTCGAGAAAAACTTAACCTGGGTCTGGATAATGGACACTGGTTATTAGCAAGGGCATCTAAACACCAGCAGAGTATAGACAAGGTGTAGATGTAGACAAGAGAATGGACATGGGGATGCAGACATAGGGAGTTAAGATGTGGCCCCGAGTCTACGTAGACAAAAGTGGCAGGTACGGTCCGATAAACTGAGGGTTCAATACTGAGGGTACAAAAGATCAAGGGTCCGATAGACTGGGGGTCTTATCGACCAATTTTTAAAAAGGGTCTGTTAGACCAACTTTCAAAAAAGGGTCCAATAGACTGAGGGTCTGATAGACCAATTATCACAAAGGTTCTGATAGACCGATCGCATCTTTTTTGATAATCGGTCTATCGGACCCTCTGTCTATCAGACCCTTTCTGGTAATCAGTCTATTGGACCCGTTTTGAAAGTTGGTCTTCCAGACCCTTTTTGATAATCAGTCTATCAGACACTTACAATTAATGGAAAATATGTCCATCAGACCCTCGGTCTATTGGGTCTCCCCCAAAGTGGCAAACCCCGGATTGACACTCTGGTGGAGCATGTTGGACAAGGGTGCCACTGCCATGGCATAATTACATCTGTTCACTTTCTGTTAAAAATCTATCCATTGTCAATTCACAATTTGTGACTTGTGAGTTCTATTTAGGTCATACATTTATTTATAGGAAAACCTACATGTACACTATACCATGTAGACTACATGTACCCACATGTTACAGTTGACTGGTGTTGTGCATTTTGTAATGTATAAAGGGTCTGAAAAAGGAAGAAAGTCACTCTACTTCTGCTTGTTTATCACCCGTGACATTTACGTGACATCATTACCTTCTACAAACTGGCAATGTTTGGAATTACATTTGGGTCTTGTTCCTACACTATAGTTCGTAATCTAAAACAATGCTATTGTGAAACAACAAGGCCGAGTCATAAAATATACAAATCACTAAAAAGATGTTGAAATTCACATACAGTATGTTCGTACATAATCCCTCTTCCTTTACAAACAAAGCTACACTATGTTCCATAATGCTTAATGAACTGTTATATCACTACTGTCAATATCACATAAATGAACAATTTAATTGCACTGATCATTGTCACTGTTAGGATGGCAATCATTTGCACTCTTCTAGTTACAACCAATAATCTAGGAATTTTCTTCTATTTTTTTCATTATCTAAGTAAATACAGTATCAGTCCACTATGACTATTGGCAATTGGCAGTTCTATTCAATTCCTTCCTTAAGCCATAATCCCACACACATCCCATGGGGCCAGTGTACAAACTAAAGGCTACATTACATATACATGTTAATAAGAGTTTCTCTTTTCTTCATGCATACAGTCTGGAAAACTGTCCTAAGAAAAAGAATAGAAAAAAGAAAGAATGCAGAATTGACATGGGGAAAATTTCTTGCACGGTCCTGATTGATAACCAAGTTATAAACGTGGAGCGAATATATAATTTCAAAATATATCAAAATGTAGGGGTACAGTTAAATAGAAATAAGTGAATATTTAGATCAGATTACCTATGTAGACAATTCTCTAGCAATATCTTCTCATTAAAATGAAGAAAAAGTTGTCAAAATTTATGTTTTAATCTTATTTCCCGCTTTTTGCCATATTTACCGGACGGCCTCTTATTTCCCGGACGGTATTTACCGGTAATTACCGCTGGTATTTCCCACCTTTTATATTTCCCGCCCAACCCTGAATATTGGAGACTTTTTTTGTTTATTTACCTTAGCGCAGCAGGGATCATGTTATCGCAACTTAGGAATGTGATATTCAGAATCCTTGAGGGATTTTACCCCACATGACCGTCTACTTTGAAAATTCACCGTCTTCTTACCAAGTTATGATCGATTGTTTACATTTTGCAGCAGTTGTCGACGATAGCAAAGTTGCTGATGGTATCGATTACCAGCATAGTTTATGAATGTTGTCATTATCAATATTATTCTTATAAATCATTCATAAATTTGTATTAGACTCTATGTAAATCCAGATCTTATTGTTTACTTCACCAGGACCTCAGTGGAATTGGTCTTGGAAAAAAAAAATCTCCGATATCGGAGATTTTCTTTGTGCCAAGTTTTGATGACCCCATTAAAAGTCTCCGATATCGGAGAGTCTCTCCGAAATTGGAGAGAATCTCCGATATTGGACGTGCGCCCGTACTGACTATTGCACACAGTCACAGCCCAACGCGTATTTTGTGTTCAGTGTGCTTCTACGTTATTCCATTTTACGCGGGATGGCGGTATTAGGGCCCCTGGGGAGGTGCGGGCCCCCTACTATACATGTAAGTTAGGAGTATGGAATGTGATCGATTTGCATTGCCATGCATAGGCCGACGGGGTCTGTCCGTTTTCTTCGGGGACTTCTCATTTAACAGTATTTTTGACATTTAGATTAGGTCAGTCCCCTCTAGACCGACGGGGTCTGCCCGTTTTTTTCGGGGACTTCTCATTTAACGGTATTTTGAACATTTAGGTCAGTCCCCTCATACAAAGGACAGACGAGTATACCAGCACATTTCAATGCGCGTGAATTCACGCGAATAGTGCAGAAATTGAATTATGCTTGTCAGGCGAATTCCTGACCAGGAGCTGCATGTTTTTACTCACCGCAGGCGGCAGGGAAAAAAAATACAATTTTCTTTTCGGGGGCTACTTTTCGCTGTTTCAGTGCTTTCCAGATATTCTTTTGTATTGACCCTATGGTAATTTTCGGGGGCTCTTTTACACATTTCGGGGGCTAAATCGCCCGCAGCCCCCGTGTATTTTTTCCCCTGACTCACCGAGGTCTTAACATGACATTATTGACAATTTAGATCACGTATACAACCATTTTTGACTTGCGATGTCAGTGTTTGAAGTAATTTAATGGCTTCTTTTGGGTTCAAAACACGCTCCATCCGTTTTTTGTTATTAGATCTAACGTTTGACTACAGGAACACACACACATCTGCACATGCACACACAGCAGTGCAAATTCGTCAGTTCACAGGCACAAGGATCCATGTCATTTATGAAGCAGATCAGACAGCAGTAATATACATGTACCACCAATTGTGTGGCAGATAAAGTACAATGTTCAGTTTAATTATACTAGAAGAAATGTTCAAGAATGAATATGTTTGATTCCGAGAAAAGTAGGATGAACTCAGGCACTCACTCGTGCAGTCGTGTGCTGTAAATATCCATAGGCCTACTTTCAAATGATTTGTTTCTATTTCAAAATTTTAAAACATGTAAACGTATGAATCCCAAATTTTGAACACTGCTTACAGTGCTTAGTATCTGTAGTTGGATCATTTCTGAGTAAAAATGATGTGGTGTGCAAATCAAAAAGGCAGTTTTAAAAGACTGGTCAACGAAATTCCACAAAATGTGGCATGACATGAAATCTGAACTATTCACCTCTACCTCAAAATTATTGATAACTTTGTACACATGTCACCTGTCACCAAATTGTTGAAAATGTGTATCGTTTGTATTACAGACCTACATGTAGATTTCTTCATTTTCACAAGTCTGATCCATGGCACATGCTGCACACACATGATTTCATGTGTTGTGTGTGTGTGTTTGTGAAGTGCCATGCTGTGTTTCTACCAATATTTTTGTCCAAAATTTGTGGCAGTAATAATTTGTAATGTAATGTATACAATTTTTTCCAATTTTCCTTGAATTCCATCTGCAGTGAAAGAAAGTTATATTATTTCATCAGAACTACCTCAACAAGAACCATGCCATTACATGTGAAAAGAATCCAGGGAGGTGGAATTGCTGCTCAGGTAGGTACCATGCCAATTTCCAAACCTAGATCGGTAACACCTTTTGTGCTACTGGTATATCAATTTTGATGGTTTCTTTCAGGTGCTTGGTGGATAAAATTAACACTACAGCGTTCCCGGGAAATCAGGGAAAATTACTTTACTTTTTTTCTAGTCAGGGAAAAGTCAGGGAATTTGATAAAAATGTCTCAAATCAGGGAAAAATCTGGGAAATTTGATCGTCCCAGAAATAGAAAGTAGTCAGTCAGACTCTGTTATATTTTGATGCATATCAAAACAACATCCATTGTGTGTAATGGTGTAAAGAGACTAATTCAGCCATTCCACGTAAATGTTACACGAGTCACGCATGTTTCATGTCACACCAGTCATAAACAAGGGTATAGATCAAAACCGAGAAAATATTGGAGCAGAATCCAATACTTGATCAAGTAAATCAATCATCTCTTCCCTGACATGTGACTCGTAAGACACAGCATGCATGACTCGCGTGACACAAGTATGGAATGGCTGAATTAGTTTTACGTTACAGTGTTTTAATATGGCCAAATGCAGAATACAGTAGTTCACTGCAACAACATAGAAAACATGTGAAAATGGAAATGATTTGAAATAATTATCATGGAATTTTGAGACTTCGGGGAAAAATCAGGGAATCAGATGGAATCGTTAGACGGCAAAGTGTGACAGTACCTTTAGAAGTTTAGAGTTAGCACAAAACAGACTGGAATGTCTGTTATGAAACAAAGTAAATTACAGGCTCTACACATCATCAAATGAGTATTGTGCATATTTAATCCAGTTTTTATTTTTTAGGCCAATCACCTGTACATTTTTATCCCCTCGCCCGACGAATTCGGGAAGGGATATAGAAACACCTCAGTCCGTCCGAAACACTGGTTTCCGTTCAATAACTTTACTAATATTTCACAGATTTTGATGAGATTTGGTATGAAGATACATGATATCAAAATAAAGCCCAAGTTTGATATTGGAGTGTGTATGCCAAGGGTCATAGCTCATTAAATGTGAAAAATTGTTTTTGTTTGATAATTTACTAACAGGGCTCCACACTAACATTTGTTCCTACATGTACTTGCACAATTTCAAGGTCAAAATTTTACTTGCCCAATTGGGCAAGTAAATTTCATTTTGAGTTTTTACTTGCCCGACATGAAATTTTACTTGCCCCGGGCAAGCAGTCAAGTGCTAGTGTGGAGCCCTGACTAATATTTGATGGATTATGATAAGATTTGGTATGAAGGTACATGTACATGTACATGACATCAAATACAGCCCAAGTACGATTTGGAGTGTGTAGGCCAAAGGGCAAAGGTCATAGCTGAATAAATGCAAGAATACATGTAGGTTAATCTAAATGTCTGGAAGCCAGACTAGGGCATCTAGCTTTGCAAACAAGTGACAAGATTTGTGTACACATGTAGGCATAATTTGTGTGAAGGATTTAATGGAATATAAGACAAAGTAACATACTAACATTACTTGAGTGGTCTCAACGTGTGATAATTGCATCTTTGTTTACTTTCAGATTCTGGATGACAATGCACGCATCATGACAAGAGGGAAGAGGAAATCCAATGAGATGGCTGGTGGTGGTTCACAGGCTCCAAATAACAAGAGGGCAGCGTTCGGAGACATTACAAATGTAGGTAGAATCCATTGTAGCATCAAACTTTGTTTGCTAAAGGGAATCATGTGATTGAAATCAGTCCTTGTTTGGGGTTAGAGGTACATTCATGTATCTAAATCAAATAACTATGTAAGGATTTTGCTATGAAAAATTTTGTGGTGAAATATTTACTCCTTTTTTAAGCAAATACTATCAGTTCTATAGGTCTGTGCTGTTCAATTTTGTCAGGATCATGCTTACAATCAGTACTGATACACAATATTTAAACAATTCATGTTTCTCCTCAAGTAAACAAATTCAAGACATATTATTACAGCCAACCACACCGGGTAGTATTGGTATGTTTCTTGAGGTATTTCTTCATGACAGACAGTTTAACGGAACTTTCTAACAGTCTGCAGATATGTTTTTAATTCTATCATTAAAAAGTTTTCTGAAATCAGAAAATTAACAACTTGATGTTGTAACGTTGTCAACCACTCTGCACTGTTTTCTCACTAAATGCATCTCCATTTATCAGGCATTCACAAGCAAGAACACCATTGGTCCAATCAAGAAAGCCATCTCAAAGAAAGCATCTCTGAAGACAGTGACTGTCAAGACATCAAAACAGATTGAGAATGAGAGGTCATCAGCACCACCATCCAAATCACAAGATAGTGAAATGGTTCAAAGGTAAAATCCAGCATGATTTGAATTGTATAGAAGATAGGGACTGCCTGGACGGGTGCAACCTGGCTTCAAAATTCCTAAATAAAACCGTTCCAAGTCAACATACATGTACATGTACTTACATATAGGATGTACATGGAAATTCAGGTAAATAGATGAAAAATTTGAGAACATAGTGAATTGTATATAGATCACTATGTACCAAGTCATTTACATATTGATTTGTTAAATGTGATATTACATAATCAATTGTAAATATGCTTTGACTTTCCTAAAATCTATGTTAGTAAATTACCAAGAACATAATTTCTGCTTGAAGTATTTAAAAGAAAAAGAGGAAATATATAAAATGTCTATTTGACTGAATTGAATTGATTTTAATTTCATACAAATATCATGAAGTAATTCTATAATTTATAAATTGATAAAGAAATTAAACATGCTTCCAGCACATATTGTACATGTACCTTAATTTTTTATGTGTCACACATGTCTTAGAGGTTTTAAATAATTTGTGCTGAAAGCGAGTTAATTTTTTAATGTATACACCAGTACATTAGAATTTTCAGAATATTTTTAAATCTGTATTCTAGAATGAAGTTAATAATTTTAACATAGTTTTGATTTCACATTCCAGTTCCAGTGAGGTCGACATTGTGGAGCTGAAGAATCAGAAAAACCTGGACAGGAAAGTGTCAACGGGTGCAATCAAGGAGGCTGTAAGTATTCCACTGAAAATATGGTACTTCAAATGGGAAGACCACCCACAAATTTTCACTTTATGTGTTGGTCTTCATATTCTGTTTGACCAATAGCCACTATAGATTGAGATTTTATCCCTCAAATAAAGCTTAAAATTCTTTTGAAAAACTTTAATTTTGTGTGCCACATTAAATAAAGTTTGAAGGATGTAGAAGACAGTGTGCAATGTGTTAGTTTATAACAAAAACAATTGTGGAACAAACTACTTTCACCCATGTACACAGTATTTCAAAGATGAAAATGAAACCTGGTACACGCAATAACTATGAGGTGTAATGTAGATCAGGTGGAAGGGTATTAATCTCATGAAAAGTGTTTCCTTTGTGTCTTGAAGTAATTTGTGGTCTTGATGAATGATAAACAGTAAATGTGAATGCTTTTCTGAGGATACTGATTAGAACATCCCAGAGTGTCTGTCATGTGATGTGCATAATGTACTAATTACTATGCGAATAAAGTAATTGAAGTAATGCATCATTTAGTACTAGTTACTGCATTGGGAAAAATAGTTTGTGCCTGGACACTGAATCTTTAACATAGTATAATAAGTATACTCCCCGCCAACAAAGTTTGAAAGGGGTATGGAATCATCGGTTAGGTGGGTGGTCAGGTGGTTCGTTGCAAATCTTGCAGATCGAACTACTTCTCAGTTTTGGGGCATTGGCATTGCTCATGAAATTTTGAACAATATGGTCTTGGGGTTAAGATGTGGAAGACGTGTTTCAAATGTGTCTGAAACTGTGTTTCCATGGTAATTGCATATTATGGCAATAATTCAGGGTCCTAATGGGGCTGGGGAATTAATCACCTTCAGTGATATTCCCAGTAACTATACTATACCCAAGCCCCACCAGATTAGTTCTACACAACAGATGCAGCATTCTCTAAAGGTTAGACATGAGTGGAACACTTGAAAATGCCTGAAGAACAAATGAGTTAAAATATATACCAACTTACACTAGCAGGAGTGGATCTCCACCTGGAGGATTTGTCTGTAATTTGTTTACTTAAGGAGAATCAAGTATAAACAGCAGAGTATCTTAATTTTATCTGGGGATTATAAAAAATACGCCATAGAGAGCACACAGCAGGTTTCCATGCTACGAGTGATATTGACATTGTTTATTTTAGAATGAGTCAATGTTTGACTACAAAGATTTTCACAGGAGAATCTGTGCAAAGTTTAGTTGATTCTAGAATAGTTTCAGCCCAAGTTGAGACTCCCCAATCATGTCATGAATTTACCTTTAACCTAAATTAACTAGGGGGGGGGTCAATTTGACCCCCCCCTCGACGAATTTCGCGACCATGGCGGCATGCAAAATTTTTTGATCACGTCGCTCGCGGACTTTTTACTTTCAAGTCTTGCGCATCTTTTGAGACCTTTCGTGAAAATCATTTTTTTTTTCAGCCAAAATATAATGTATGATTATTTTGCTTTTACTGGTTTTCATGAATTAATTTTATGGTTTATGATTGCAAAAGTGTCCCAACAAATTTCATCGAAAAACAATAGAAAACAAAATTTCGAAAAACAAAGAAATAGATAAGAAATTCACAAACAATAAAATACATAAGAAATTACTTCCGATTCGGCAAATATTTTTGTAGATAATTGTGAGAAATGTCAGAATGAATATTTTCACAAAAATTAGTATTCTACTAGCTATAGTAAGGAGTTATAGGGAAACATAATTT